>JAASFS010000018.1:0-59205 GCA_023333865.1 Globisporangium perplexum | reverse complement strand
TCCATGAGCAGCGGGATCCGCAGCGACACACAGTTCTCCAGCGCCGACCGCGCGTGCGCTTCCACGGCTTCGTACCCGAAGTCGGCCGACGCCGCCGGGGCGACCGGTCCCTCCGACTCGGGCGTGTCTTCGCGGTGGTCCCGGCGGCGCCAGAAGTCGTTCGTCGCGAGGATGCTGCTGAGGATCAGGAGGCGGGGGACGGCTTCCGCTCGCACCGCGTCGATCACGCGCTTGGAGAACCGCGTGCCGCTCTCCGAGAGCGCCGGCACCAGCAGCACCGAGTCGGCGTTGCGCACCACGCGCTGGATCGACCCCTTCTCGCTGAAGATGCACTTGGCGAGGAAGCACTTGGTCGCGCGCTTGAGGCACCGAGCGCGCGGGTCCTTGACGTTGTCCACCGCCGCCACGACGACGACCGACGCGTCTCGCATCTGCGGGCTCGAGAGCGCCTCGACCGTCGCCCCCCCCGATGCGGCTCGTGGCGCCGAACACCACGACCACGCGCGCGCGCATCATCTTGCGCAGCTGGAGGCCCATGACGCTCCGATCGCAGTGTCGTGTTCGTGCAGCCTAACGGGGGCATCCACTCTCGATGGTCGTTGGCGTCCACTCCGCGTGCCCGTCGCGTTCTCAGCGGCCCAGGATGAAAAAGAAGTCCGCGCCTGCGAGTGGAGTCAGTCGGGAGCTCACAGCAGCAGCATGGAGATCGGCCGGTCAACGGCACTCGATGATGGCCAGTCGCTCTAGAGCGTGAACGCGAGTTGCGTCAGCACGGAGAAGCCGAGGTGCCGCTGGAGCATGTGGTGCACGCACACCGTGGTCATCGGCAGCACGAATTCGGTCATACTTGTGATAAATCAAAAGTATAAACGTAAAATAATGAAATTACCTACACATTGTCGCGATTCATACATAGTTAAAGTACTTTTGTCTATAAAAAGGAAATGCAAGAGTTATCATTGCTATTATGCCTACCTCTATACTTTGAATGTTTGAATCTACTACTAGCTTCATTATTGTATGCCATCCATCTTATGCCGCAATTACACAAGATTTCCACATTATAAAGAGGATTCGTCCTGTGTGGCCAATAGCGACCAGCATCATCGTCACTCGATTTGCACGTCAGCACCTCCATGCAGCTCCTTCTCCTCGCACGTGCGGCGCGCGCCGCCGCCGCCACGAAGCCGCTGCAGACGCGTGCGCTCAGCGGCTTCCGCGAGCAGGCGGTGCGCGCCGTGACCAGCAAGCTGCGCTCCGACCTCGAGTCGAACCCGAACTTGTGGCTCAGCGCCGGCGCCGTGGTGCGTGCCCTGCCCGCCGAGTCGTGAACCGAGTCGTGAGCCGCGAGAAGGAACGCGGGAGGAAGACGACCGACACTGAAGGGTTTGTATGATGTGCGAACGTTGTACGGCAGGACGAGCCGACGGTGTCGATCCTGGATCCGGCGAGCGGCTACGCGATCGCGAATGGGACGAACGCGAACGGCCACGCGGATTTTGAGCGGTGCGGTTGCGTTGTGTTGTGCACGCAATGGCCAACGAAACCCGCTGACCCGTGTTCGTCCACGCTCGGGATTTCTCGATGTGAACTTGTGCAGTCTGGCGGCGAGAGACGTCGCGATCAAGTATCTCAAGACGGACTCGGAGCTGCTGGCGGACCCATTCGTTCTCGTGCGCGAGGAGATGGCGGACATCAACGGCAGCATTAAGAAGATCCTGGGTTCAGACCACCCGGTGCTCTCAGCGGTCGCCAAGTACTTCTTCGAGCACGACGGGGGCAAGAAGGTGCGACCGACCATGATTCTGCTCATCGCGCACGCCGCGGAAGCGCACCGCGCTGCTGTTGGCAGTCCGCTGCCAGAGTACCAGTCGGCCGAGTTCACGCTCGCTGCACAGCAGCGCATCGCTGAGATCACGTACGTCGCACTGCAGTCGATGGAACGGGGGTGAGCGTGTCAGGGTCGTCTGCTAATGCGCTCGTGGTCACACTTTGCTTCTCGATCGTTTCACAGTGAGATGATCCACACGGCGAGTCTGCTGCATGATGACGTGATCGACGAGGCGGACACGCGTCGTGGCCTGCCGTCTGTGAACAAGGTGTTCGGCGCGAAGCTGGCTATTCTCGCGGGCGACTTCCTCCTCGCGCGCTCGTCGGTGTGCCTCGCTCGTCTGCGCAGCTTGGAAGCCGTGGAACTCATGTCGACGGCGATCGAACACTTGGTCAAGGGCGAGGTGATGCAGATGAAGAACGCGGACGGCCGCGACGGTATCACGCCGTTCGAGTACTACCTGCGCAAGAACTACTACAAGACGGGGTCACTCATGTCCAACAGCTGCAAGGTGTGCTCGTTGCCGCAGTCGGCGCTTGAGACCGCGTCTCTCCAGTTTGGGAGACTGATAAGCGCGCGGTGTGCGGGTGTGCCTTGACAGGCCGCGCTGGAGCTGGGCAAGCACGAGGTGCACGTCGCGGATCTCGGCTTCGCGTACGGTCGACACATCGGTTTGGCGTTCCAGGTGTGTGTTGATGCAGATGTTTCATTGCCGAGATGAAGTAGAACGCGCAGATAGTGGAGTGCAAACCGCTGACATCCGCGCTGTTCGTGTTCTGTTGCGCAGCTCATCGACGACGTGCTCGACTACCAGGGCCACCAGAGCGGCAAGCCGCTGCTCGCCGACCTCAAATCGGGACTTGCGACCGCGCCGTTGCTGCTTGCGCAGGAGGAGTTTCCTGTGCTGCGGGAACTGGCAGCGCGCCAGTTTTCCAGGGACGGTGACATCGAGTTGGTGCGTGTGTTGGCTGGGTGCTTGACGGGAGAAGAGAGAGAAGAGATGAACTCGAGTGAGCGGTGCATGCCTGACAACGAATTGTCTGCTGTACGATGGTCGCTCACAGGCATCGGAGCTCGTGGAGAAGAGCACGGGAATCGAGAAGTCTCGGGCACTGGCGATCGGACAGGCGGAGCTCGCGTGCCAGGCGGCGATGCAGTTCGCGCCGTCGCCTGCGCGGGACGCGTTGGTGCGCTTGGCGCAGCTCGTGGTCTACCGATCCAAATAGAGGCTATGTGATCAACACAACCAGCAGCGAGTGCGCGCGCGCGCGTGCTTCTGAATCCTTCCGATCCCGTCGTCGAGTTCGTTCTCGTTTCGGTTGTTGCCGTCGTCGGACTTGGAAGTATGCTGGTCCGATCCGAGTTGTCCAATGCTTGGCGTGCTCCAGTACAATAGCCTTCACCGTCGGAGGCTCGGTGTCGTCAAGGAGTTTGAGTTGGCAACTGCGCAAGCTTGTGCAGGACAGGTTCATGACCATTTTCCCAGCAACTGAAATATTTCATTTACTTGTGGCTAGATCGAGTAGTACAGATTAGATCGAAAAAGGAATAAATAAAAAGGTAGTAAGCTACAACTGTAAATAACAGCATCGTTTCACCTGATTGTGCGAAAGAAAACTATAAAAACGGCGATATTTTGAAAAGTAGCGCAACAAGATGGAGGAATCATACAGAAAACAAAACATTGACCTAGAAACAAAACGGTCTATTGCATCCGATGAACGAATTATTTGACTCCGTGCCCTCATCCTGGTAAATCTCCTTGTGTGGACCAGCACTCTTTGCAATGATCGCTGCTTTCATTTCATCACGACGCACAGAACAGCGACAGCTTTCACGTAAGCTCGTCTACGTATGTTCACCCCGCGCAGCAACATCATGCTTGGATTGCTCCCAGTCCGTCGTCGATTTGTGTGGGTTCAAGCCTCCATAGTCCGGACTAATCGGCTCTTGGACTGGTCTATGCCAAAATAGACCAGACTAATATCGGGATTTGGGGGAATAATCACGTTTGGCTTATTCCGACACCAAAGTCCCATCAGCAGAGATGTCGCTGCGAATTACGTTGGACGTATCGTTATGAGCGCAAAGGAGCACACGCGCTCTAGCACACTGCAGCGAGCGCCGCCCTCCATCTCGAGAGCTCCTCCACCACCGGCACCGCAGCTCGACATTCGATACTGGAGCCCTTCAACATGACCAGCCATCGACGCTTATTGACCAGAATGTTACCTCCCATACAAATGTGAAGTGAACCTCGGTATCGAGGGCTAGGGCGGCCACGTCAGCCGCATTCGATATTTTTATTGGCTACTTCCCTCCTTGTGATTGGCGCATCAAGCGTCGCATAGCCCTACGTATCCCGGCTCACCGGACTTCTAGGACAAGATTCGCAACGGCGGACTCGAATGGCCTGTTTATGGCCAAGGTGCAACCAAGTCAAACAGCAAGCGATCAGCGAATGCTGCCGTCGCCTCTGTCTCCGCTACCATCGCCATCTCCGCCACGGATCGCCTTGGAAGCTCGCCATGGCAGTGGGTGCGCTCATTCTTGAAAAGTCCTCGCCGCCCTCAAGCCGCTCCACCAGCACCCTCCCCCTCCTCTTCGACCGACACGCGCTTTCGAGATGCTGTCGATCACCCAGTTCCCGCGCCGCTTCCCGACCGCCAGCAAGCGCTCGTTGCACGCTGCCGCCGCCTCTGTCGCCGCCGCGCACGTTCCCGGCTCGCTGCCTTCTCTTCGCCAGCGCAATGGCGCCTTGCCTGTGCTGACCGCGCTGCCGGCGCTCCTCGCCGACGCCCACGCGGCGCGCGGCGGCGTGCGCTATGTGCAGACGTCGGCGTCCGCGGCCGCGCCGTCGACCTCGTCGCCCTCGTCGCCGACGAAGCCGCGTTCGCCGAAAGCCCATGCTGGCGCTGCGCAGAGCTTCGCGACGGCTGCGACTGCGCTCGAGGACGAGCGGGACGACAGCTACCTCTACGGCGAGCGCGGCGACGAGTGGTTCACGACGGACCGCAGCCCGCGCTACGACGCTGCGTTCCCTGGCATGTGCGCCGAGACGCGCACGCTGCAGTCCGTGGCCATGCCGAACCTCAAGACGTGCACGCGCGAGGAGATGCTCGACTACTTCGACAACACGTGGGCACTCACGGACGTCCTCTTCTCGACGCTGCAGGGCGAGGAGGCGTTCACGACGCCGCCGCCGCACCAGCTGCGCCACCCGCTCATCTTCTACTACGGCCACCCAACGGTGTTCTTCGTCAACAAGTTCGTTGTCTCGGGGCTCTTCGACGCGCCGGTGAACCCACACTTCGAGCACATCTTCGAGGTCGGCGTGGACGAGATGCGCTGGGACGACATGAGTAAGAACGAGATGGAGTGGCCGAGCGTCGCCGAGGTGACCGAGTACCGTCGCGAGGTGTACACCAAAGTGCGCGCGTTGCTGGCCAGCCACCCGGGTCTTGAGCCGGGTCACGCGCCGATCGACGAGTCGAACGACCTGTGGGCGATCTGCATGGCGCTCGAGCACGAGCGCATCCACATCGAGACGTCGTCGATGCTGATGCTGGAGCACCCGGTGCACTTCTTTAGCAAGTCGTCGCTGCTGCCAGCGTACCACGAGTCTGCTCAGCGCGCTGAGGCGGCGAAGCGGCCGGTTGAGGGTGTTGACTACCCGGTGAACGAACTGCTGGAGGTAGCTGGTGGCAAGGTGGTCGTCGGCAAGCCGCGTGACTTCCCGACGTTCGGGTGGGACAACGAGTACGGCCGTCGTGAGCTGGATGTGCCAGCGTGCAAGGCGAGCAAGTTCCTCATCTCGAACGGCGAGTTCTTCGAGTTTGTGCGCAGCGGTGGGTACCTGGAGCCGTCGCACTGGAGTCAGCTGGGCTGGGAGTGGCGCTGCTTCCGCAACACGAAGTGGCCGCAGTTCTGGGTGCCGGATGGTCCGTCTGGCAGCCACCAGTACAAGCTGCGCGCGCTGTTTGATGTGCTGCCAATGCAGTGGGACTGGCCGGCGCAGGTGAACCTGCACGAGGCGCAGGCGTTCTGTAAGTGGAAGAACGCGCGCGATGGCAACCGCGACGAGGTTGTGTACCACCTCACGACCGAGCCGATTCACCAGCTGATGCGTGACACGGAGGACCGCTCTGTGGACACTTCGTCGGACGACATCCTCACGGTGAAGGGCTCGATGGCGGCAGCCACAGGCAAGAATCTGAACGTGTCGTACATGTCATTCTCGCCTGTGAACGCGATGGCGCCGACACAGTCGGGCTTCCACGACGTGTTTGGCAACGCGTGGGAGTGGTGCGAGGACTTCTTCTCGGCGCTGCCGGGCTTCCAGCTGCACGCGTACTACGACGACTTTAGTGCGCCATGCTTTGACGGCGAGCACAACGTGATCATGGGCGGATCGTTCATCAGCAGCGGCGACAACGGAGCATCCAAGTTCGCGCGCTACCACTTCCGCCCGCACTTCTTCCAGCATGCGGGCTTCCGTCTCGTGGCGCAGCCGGTGGACGCGGAGACGCGGACGATCAGCCTCGTGACCACGGATGTGAACTCGCCCGGTCCGTTCACGACCACGAACCGCTTCCGCACGAGCGAGCAAGTGGCTATCGGCAGTGTGGCGAAGAGCGGTGGCTCGGTGGCGGCAGGGACAGATGCGGACTACCACCTGCTCTTCCAGGAGATCCACGGACGTGCCGAGGGTGTTCTCGAGTCGTTCATGCAGCGCGTCGGCGCGGCGGATGCCCACACGCTGCTGATTCGTGGCGGTGTGGATGGCGCGCTGCGTCTGAAGGAGCAAGTGAAGCCGGGGCACACGATGGTGGTGCTGTCGCACGACGCGCAGGACGCGTCTGCGGTTATTGAGGTGCTCTCGAAGGACTTTGAGCTGGTGGACTCGGCGGCGGTGCCGGTGTTCGTGAAGGAGAGCGAGACCGCGGGCCGCCTTACGGTGCAGCGCGCGGCGGCGTGGACGAAGAAATGAGGAGGTAGTGGAGATGGCGATGCGGGGAGAGGGCGGCACTCACTCTGTCTGCATGCGTGTGTGAGTAGTATACGAGTTCATGAGTTGGTGCGTCAGTCATGTGACGATCGGTGGGCGAACTATGATCGACATTGAAGCCGTCACCGACCACGCCGTGCTGCAAGGTTCCGGTTCTCTTGTCCATCAGTGTCCTATCAGCGGCACCACCGTCCACTTATCCAGCGCTCGTACCTCGCTGACAGAGGCGCCGTCCCGCCCATGCTGTCTGCGAAGAGCTGAACTGGAACGGTCGGTGGCCTTGATTGTGCCCACGAGCATCTCGGTGCCGACGTCGCATCGGCCGATGTCGCTACATCATGGCGCAAGTCGACCTCGAGCGCCACGACGCACGTGCGCCACCGCACTGCTCTGCATGCGAGCACTTCTCCATAGCGAGAATGCCATGCGCTGCAGCCTCAGCATTGAGATGCATGGTGCATGGTGACGGATGGCTACAATTCGTGTGGACACACAAAAGTATAACACTTTTGTGTGTCCACACGAATTGTCCTCCCGATTCAGCGAACGAAGAAACAAACGAACGAGGCCGAAGATGCCCAAGGGTCGAGTGCTGTCGCCGTCCGAGCGCGAGGAGATCGCGCGCATGCACGCAGCCGGCGCGAGCGCGCGCGAGATCGGCAAAAAGCTGGAGCGCAGCAAGACCGTCGTGCTCAACTTCCTCAAAGCGCCGGCGCAGTACGCGCAGATCAAGCGCAGCGGCCGCAAGCGCGCGCTCAGCGGTGACGACGAGCGTCGGCTCTTCGCCGCGATCACCCAGCGGATGGCGCAACCCGGCGTCGCCGGCAGCCCGCGCCAGGACGCCAAGCGCAGCGCCGAGCAGATCCGCCGCGAGTTCAATGTGCCGCTGAGCACGCGGCGCGTCCAGCAGTTGCTCTCCGAGTGGCGGCGGGAGGCGCGGCGCGCACACGACCAGCAACAACACGAGGCGGTGACTGCGGAGACCGAGGGCGCTGATGCGGCGGCGGAGGTGGCGGAGAAGACTTTGCCGCCAGCTCCCTGCGGCGAGCAGCGAGCGTCGGGCGGCAGTACGGACACTCAAGCCTCAGTGCCGGTGGTGGTGGGATCAGAGCAGCCATCGTCGACCTCTTCAGACGCAAACAAGCAGTTAGACACCGTCATCGAGACACAAGAGTCCAGCACCGTTGCGACGGAGACCGCCGCAAGTGAACCGCTAGCGTCGCCATCTCCTGAGGATGCAGCCATCGAGGTTTGAACGGAAGCGGACGAGTAGTGGAGCAAACTTTGCTTACAAACCGACAGCATCTTCCGCCCCGATACGACACGCAGACGCGGCGTACGGACAGAACGCACACTCCATGTAGCCCGGTCGTGGCGCAAAGTCGCCCTTGCGAAGCCCCGTTGCGACCGACTGAATCGCTTCGAGCGCTTCGCTTGCGACCTCCGGAGTGTACGCGACGTAGCCCTCCTGCTCCTGTTCTGGAGTCTGCGCGGTCGAACCGACACTCTCGCCTTCAACCATCTCTAGCACTGCTCCGCGTGGCGCGTACCCGAACACCACCTTGAACGCGTACAAGTAGAGCTTGAGCTGCAAGCTGTCCTTCGCCAGCTTGCCGACATTCCGTTCGCTGCCGCTCATGTTCGTTTTGAACTCCTTGATCACCGGCCCTTGGTCCGTGGCATCGATGCGATCCCAGACGCCACGGAGTGACACAGCCGCCTCTGGAACGAACACTTCGAAAGCTCGCTCGACGTGGAGCACTCGCCGACCCGCGTGCTGCTCACAGAACGCATCGAGCGCGTTGTGGCCGTGCTCGCGCATTTGCTGTTCCTGCTCTGGCGACGCAAACCCACCTTCGCTGTCCCATGCTTGCTCGAACGTGAGGTGAGCGAGTTCACGCGCGGCCTGGAGGCGACCATCTCTGCTGCCACTGACGTCACCGTGACAGACTGCTGCACTGTCCAGCGCCGCCTGCGTACTCACCGCAAAGCTCGCAATTGCCTCGTGGAGAGCCCGCCCATACATCATCGCACTCGACACCTCGGACGGCAGCTTCATGACGCGCGCGAGGAAGTAACGCTGCGGACATCGGAGGTACTCGGAGATTTGCGAGTAGGATAGATGGGCTGGCTCGTACTCAAAGAGCTGATGTTTGGCGATCAAGCCCGCGCTTGGAGAAGTGCGCTCGGCCGACGAACTTCGAGCACCTTCTGCGTCTGCCACCCCCTCACGTGAACCATGCAGCGAGAACTTGTTCCAGATCGGCAGTAACACGCGACTGACGGACTCTTCTTTCACCTTCGCTGCGTTCCCCCCGCCGCTGCTTGTCACCGAAGCAAACGAGAAGATCACTTCAGTCTCGGCGCATGTCATCGCTTCGAACACAAGCTTCTCGGTCTGTTCGATGAACGCTGCGCGTGACTGGACTGGAAACGGCAAACTCAGGAGCTTGTACGGGAGCGGCATAGTCAGGCGCTTCAGGCGGCCAGGGAACTTGCTGTCACGCATCGACGCCATGAACAGCACTGACACGTCCAGATTCTGGATGTTGTACTGCGACATGGGAAGCACCATGACTCCGTCGTTTGATGTGGCGTCATCACCGCCACCAAGCGAAGAGCCTCGCTGGTAGGTCGAGTTCACTTGAGACTCTCGAAGCTGCTGCAGGTACGGCACCACGAACGGCACGTGAGCGCTCTGCACAACACTTTGAGCTGCCTCGATCTCTCGCAAAAAGTCCGCCAGCGCGATCGCTTCACGCTCTTCCAACGGCGTTGCAGGGTCCAGCAAGCTCTCGAGGCGTCCTGTTGCGCCGACCAGTGAACAGGTTAGTGGTGCATCAGTCGAAGGCAGCCAGAGTGCATGAACGCACCGGTTTCTTCGAGGAACGTCTGCACGAGCTCCTGCGTCGACTTGTCGTGGCACTCCGATCGCAGACGCTTGATGAGCTCTACGAACTTGGAGGCCACCTGAAACTCGGATTCCACTTCGACTTCTCCTGGTGGTGCTTGTGCTCGCAGCGACTCGCTGTCAGATGCCACGAACTCTTCAAGAACTTGAAAGAGGTCCACGTGAGCTTTGATCTCCTTCGCCATCAGCTTCGACAGCAGCAGTGGCGATAGATTGGAGAAGCTCGAGCGCAGTACGTTGTACAAGTGTCTCGAGTCAGCTGGATAGCACAGCGCGACCAGCAGAGAGAACACAGCGTTCACTCCTGGCTTTGGTGGAAAGCATGAGCACATCGATCCAAACAAGTGTCAGTAGTAGCCTCGAAACGAGCCACCGACACCTGCAGGGACATACCTCGTCGAAAAGGTGCGTGCCGGCAGTCGCGCTTGCTGGGTGGTCTTGGACAGCGATGCCTTGATTCACAAGTGCAGCAGCAAGGCGCTGTGCGTCCGAGTATGTCGGTGCGAGGACTGCAATCGTCTGGGCTGACATCTGTGCGAGACGCTCTTTGATAAGGCGAGCGATCCCCAGCTCCTCGGCGGTCGTGGTGTCGTAAGCGTAGCACTTTACAGCCGCGCCTGAGCAATGAGAACGCTCGTCGTGCTTCTTTGCAGACGCAGGCTCGAGAAGCTGGCGCGCAGTCCATCGGATCTCTGTAGCCGCGTCGCTCAAGTCGGTGTCTTCGAGGGTGAATGACTCCGCGTTGACCCCGTGGACTTCTCCCAGCTCTCGACGGAGAAGCGAACTACGCGGACACTCATCTCCATCCAAGAGAACACGGCTGAAGCTCGTGCTGCTCAATATCGAAGAGTGCGCACAAAGGTTCGCGAGCAGCTTCACCATCGCTGGCGTCATCGCTTGGAGGTCGTCCACCACCAGATCCGTGTATCCATGCAGCACCGCGTCTGCAAAGTCGGATTGTACGCGCTTGGTGGCTCCGGAAGAAGTCGTGATACACGCACTAGAAGCGCTCAACTCGAGCGCATCGAGCACTACGCCGTCCCACGACGTCACTTGATGCTTGTCCAGCAGCTGGCGGTAGCTGTCGTAGACCTGCGCGAGCGCGATCTGCTTGGGGTCCTCCGTGGCATCAGCATTGGCACTGTAAGCCGTAGGAAATATGCCCTCCGACTCGAGCAGCTGGAAGAGCTGGAGCAAGTCGAGGATCGCGCGCCGCGTCGCAAGCGGCGTCGCCAGGTTGCGCTGCAGGCGGTCGAGCGACAGCTCCGCACGGTGGTGCGTGAGGAATGCACCAAGCCGCCCGCGAGAGAACACGCGCTTGTCATAGCCACTCTCCTCGAGCGCCTGCTGGCACCACTGCGTGATGCCGAAGACGCCGTGGCCGCGGCGCTCCAGCTCGTTGAACGCCACGTGCGCGTCCGCGAGGCGGTGCAGGCGCGAGCGCTCGTTCGCGGCTGCAGCGAGCGCCAGCACGCGCCGATCGCCGTCCTGGTCCAGGAACCACCGGACGCGCGCCGCCGCGCCGAGCGACTTGGTACGGGCATCGACGGCCACCACGAGCGCGTGGCCGCGCGGCTCGCGCGTCAGCAGCTGCAGCTGGGAGGCAGTCGAGAGGCTCCGCGTCGACTGGCGCATCGAGTGGCGTCGCCCGCGCCACGCCATCATCGTCGGCTTTCGACTCGAAAAAAAGAGTGATGGTAGCTTCTTCGATTTTGAGCCAAAGAGCTCAATCTCGCTTCTTGCACACCAGCACCAGCGCGACAGAGAGAGAGAGAGAGAGAGTCAGAGACAGCACCAGCGCGAGCGAGCGAGGCTCACGCAGCCGACCCACCATGTACCACGTGGCGGAGATCGTCCGCGATGCGCAGCGCGACATGCACGAGCGGTACGAGGGCTACTCGACGTGGGCCGCGTACACGCCGCTGCCGTTCCTCGTGTCGCTCGGCGAGCAGATCGGCCGCACGATGCAGCGCAAGGCGCCGGACCTCGTCAAGCGCGCTGCCGTGCGCACGCGCGACCGTCTCGCAGACGTCATCACGACGTCGCACCGCAGCGTCGTGGAGTTCCGGCTCACGACGACGCGCACAGGGCAGCACGTGTTCTACCGCATCAAGGGCCAGGTCGAGACGGTGCGGCTCCCCGGTGCGATCGAGCCCATCCGCTCACACGCCGCTGTGCCCGCGTTCAACGCGGTCGAGGGCTTCGCGCAGTTCGTCACGAGCGAGGAGCTCCCAGAGCTCTACTTCGTTGCGAAGAACTCGATGGGTAGCAACATCTTTCTGCGCCACCTCGTGCTCCCGCCGCTCGGCGCCGCGGAGCGGATCGTGCGATATGTTGTGATATTTCCGAGCCAAGTTGTGTTCCCGTCGCGCGAGGAGATCGAGACGCGCACGGATCTGTTCCTGGACGTGTCGACATCGCGCGTGCAGTCGATTGTCGAGTACATCTACTCGGCGACGGAGGTGCTCGACCAGCACTGGAGTATGGTGCAGTGGAACATTCTCGGCCGAGGTCCATACGAGTCGCTGCTGTCTGAACGCCGTTCGGAGGTGATCAAGAGCATCCACCAGCGAATGCGCATCATCGAGTCCAAGTACAAGATGTACGAGTTCATGGCGAGCATCAAGATGCAGAATGAGATGCTGTACGCGGACTTGCTGAGAGAGTACCCCCACTTCGGCGGCATTCCGTTGACCGAGGACCAAGTCGTGGCGGACGAAGCGCTGCAGAAGGAGCTCGAGTCCCACAACCTGAACTCCTTCCCGTGCTGGTTCTTCAAGAAGCTCGAGCCATTGTCAAACGAGACGTCGAGCTCCTCTGAGGAGACCTCAGACGCACCCGTGGGCAGTGAACGCGCGAACACCTCCAGCTCCAACGGGAAGTGGACCGAGTTTCCTCCCCACGAGAATCGGCGCTTGGAGCGACGCTACCGGTGGTATCAGCGGCAGAAAGAGCTCAAGCGAACTCCGCTCCCGTCCAGCGTCGTGCTCGTCGATGAAGGGCGTCACGAGGTGTGTATGGAGACGATGGAGATGACGCCGGTGTACTGGCCGGCGCTGGAGAAGCAGGTGGTGTGCCGTTCGCTGTGGTTATATGCGCAGCGGAACTACGGTCTCGCACCATACAACCTCGCTGCTGCGCAGGTGCTTGAGAGTACATTCACGTACTATCTGTCGCATTATGAAGAAGAGAAGCGACGCAACCAAGCTTTGGAGGAACAGCAGAAGTCGTTCTTCTACTCCCCGTCGCCGAACGCTGGAGCGCACAAGTCGACGTTGAATGTCCCGGTAGACGGCCACCTGGTGGAGTTCAAGGGTCCGCATGACATCATGCAGTACAAGCAGCTACTCGCTGGCACGACACCGTTCACGAGCAAGCGGCGAGTGTATCGAGGCGATCCACGGATCAAGAGTGACGCGAAGAACCTGGAGTTGTGGAAGCGAGCGATGGAGTGCGACAGAGATGGTCGTCCAGTGAAGCACGACAAGGACTCGATTCCAAGAATCGACGACGACGACGACATTGACGAGGAAGTGGACCATTTGGTGCTGATCGTCCATGGCATTGGTGATGCGTTGAAGACTGTCGACATCATCAACGTCGTGACGCTCCGCTCGATCATCGACTGTGCGACTAACCTGCGAGATTTGCACCGTGAGGCGCTCCGATCCTCGCACTTCGACCATCTGTCTGCAGAGGAGAAGCCTCGGGTCGAGTTCCTCCCGATCGAGTGGCACTCGAAGCTGCATATGGAAGGTCTGGATTCGATGATCCGCGACGTGACACTGCCAGCGATCCCGAAGCTGCGCGAGTTTGCGAACGACACGATCTTGGACGTGCTCTTCTTTATGTCGCCGATGTTTCACCAAGTGATCCTGAACGAAGTGGCGCGAGAAATGAATCGAGTCTTCACTCTGTTTCAAGCGCGGAACAAGGGATGGAGCGTCCGCGGCGCGAAGAACAAGAAGGTGTCCATCGTCGCGCACTCTCTCGGAGCAATCATATGCTTTGATGTACTCAGCCACCAGAACATCTACAGTCAGCCATCAAGCAGAAAGCGCGACACTGAGTCATCTTGCACCGACGACGAGGACGAAGACGAGGAATATGATGGCGATGAAGAAGACAACGAGTCGTCTCGAGGATTTGAAGCGATGCTCGTGGATCGCATCAAGCAGCGCTCACAGTCCGAGTCAGAGTGCATTGGCACCTCTGGTAGGCTGACTGGCCCCTGGAGGAAGGATGCTGAGAGGGGTCGCGCACGGCGCCAGGCGAGAACCAAGGCGCTCCAAACTCAGCCACATCCCGCGATCGTGCCGAAGTTGGCGTTCGATGTCGAAGACATCTTTTGCTTCGGGTCTCCGGTGGGGTTGTTCCTGAACGTGCGTGGGCAGAAGCTCGACCGCAGCTTCCGTCTCCCGACTTGCCGTCGCCTGTTCAACATTTATCATCCGTACGACCCGGTCGCGTACCGCATCGAGCCTATCGTGAACCCTCGCCGCGCGCACTCGAAGGCGGTGATTATCCGGACGTTTGAAGGGAGGCTGCGGTTCCAGTATCAGCTGAAGAACTCGTTCCGTGTGATGTGGCAGACTCTGCGTCGATGGCGGCGAGACTTCGAGTTCCAGGTCGAGAGCAGCGTGCGCAAGATCGGTCTGGTCGAGAGCACTGGCGCTGATGTAAGCATCAGCTCATCCTCTTCTCAGCTCACGATCGACACCTCCGACGATCACACCCAGTACAACATGCAAGGGCAACAGCGACGTGCAAGTCCACAGGCTACAAAAGAGCACGATGGCGAAACAATCGATAAGGATCTGTTCGGCAGTCTGTGTCAAGGCTCGCCGATCGACTACACGCTGCAGGAGAACGAGATCGAGATCGCGAACGAGTATCTCTTCGCGTTGACGGCGCACGTGATTTACTGGTCGAACCGCGACGCAAGCTTGTTTGTGGCGCAGAAGATGATCCTCGAGCCTCCAACGGAGTTACCTTCAACGACTCCTCCTGAGCAGCAGCAGCAGAAAGAAGACTTGGAAAGCCAGACTGCGTCGTTGTCGTCGTCGTCTTGTTCGAGTTCATCGCCGTCGACGACAGGACCTGTTCGGCGACGACAGCGGCGACGAGCAACTGAGAGCGGAGTCGCGTGACGGATCCGATCGCGGCCGAGTGGTAACAAATGTTGAGCGTGTTAAACTTGCTTCTTTGCTTTGGCCGCTCCCTGGAGCACATGCTCCATCCATCCGTCGAGCGCGTGGCGCAGACCAGCATCGCGCCAAGTCGGCATGGATCTTGCAGAAGGAGGATTCCTGGATCAAGGGTGGAAGAACGCCAACCCTTGTTTTACTCCCGGATGATACGATTTACTCGAGAGTGAAACTTAATAACGTGTAAAACAGAGCAATGCGAGTAATTCAGTTTGATACAAACAATGTGAGTTTGTATTTGATATTATGCAGACCTCCTTAAAGCGATGGACCAGCCACTCGAAAGTCTTTTTTACGGTCTGAATTACGGCTACGACCTTTCAGGGCACGCATCTCCTTTCCGTTCTCCGCCACACACCACATAGTCCGCCCCACACTAGTCCGCCCCACGCCGACGACCACCACCGACCAACGCAGCAGCACAGCAGCAGCACGAGTAGCGCTCTTCTCTCGTGGGGACGGGCGAACAGTCGAGAGACCCACGGCAAGCAGGTACGTGCGTGCGTGCGTGCATGCATGGGTGTGTGCACTGCCGCCAAACTCTCCTTGTCGTGACAGTCTATTCCTGGGATGCTTTGCGAAGCGCCACAAGCAACCGCTTTGCGTCGGCAACAACCGCGCAGGCAAGGCAAGGCAAGCGAGCGAGCGAGCGCTCCCCACACTTGTTCGACCGCGCCGCGACCTGTTGCTGCTGCGCGCCGGATGATGGCGGACGATGACGCAGCTGCCGCGCCGGCGCCACAAGAGCCGACGGTACTCGAGTCCATCAAACTCCCGCGCGGTGGGGTCGTGGCGTCCACTTC
This sequence comes from Globisporangium perplexum, assembly GCA_023333865.1. Classification (NCBI taxonomy): domain Eukaryota; phylum Oomycota; class Peronosporomycetes; order Pythiales; family Pythiaceae; genus Globisporangium; species Globisporangium perplexum. The sequence goes on along the minus strand of JAASFS010000018.1, from coordinate 43,445 downwards.
CATTGGCCCCGTGCAGCTCGGCATGCCGCCCGAAACCATCAAGGACTCGATGAAGCTCGGGCTGCCCGTGCCACGGCACTACATCGTGCCGTCAGAGCCGTTCACCAAGACGCTCGGCGCCAATATGGGCGTGAACGTGGCCGAGTTCGAGTTCCCGGCGTACTGTAACTTCTTCTTCAAGCGCCAGTGCGTGAACCTCATCGTGTCATCGATTGACGTGGAGATCCGTATCCGCCAGGTCTTCCAAGAGACGCTCTTCGGACCTGCAACACTCGACCTCAAGCCCGACTTCCCGCAGTCTACGCCCCCAGAGCTCTACCCAGATCTGCACAAGGAGCTCGAGTACTTCCGCAAGTTCGGCGATACTCTCATCACGCTCGATATGCTCCTCAAGTTCACGCACTTTGACGAAAACGGTGAAGCATGGATCGCGCAGAACGACCAGAAGATCCTCGTCAAGAAGGGCGAGGGCTCGTTCACGATCGTCGACGGTACCAAGAGTGTCACGCTCGCGGACGCGGTTGATCTGCCCCCGCCGCCCGTGATCGACCAGATCCATGACCCGTTCTACCCTCCAGCGTTCGGTGTCACGGTACTTGGCAACTCGCACGGTTTCGATCCGCAGGGCAAGACGTCGGGGTATGTTCTCTGGATCAACCACCGCGGCATCATGATCGACCCACCACCATTTTCGTCCTCCATTCTTGTGGCGAACAACATCCCCGCACTCATGATCGACGGAGTGATCCTCACGCATTGCCACGCGGACCACGACGCCGGGACGTTCCAGAAGATCCTGCAAGAAGGACGCGTCGCACTCATCACGACCAACACGATCTATCGGTCGTTCTTGCGCAAGTACTCGGCGCTCTCGGGCTTCGACGAGGATTTTCTCAAACGCGTACTCGACCACCGGCTGGTGCGCATTAATGATCCACACACGATTCGCGGTGCAGAGTTCCGGTTCTTCTACTCGCTGCACTCGATCCCGTGCGTCGGCTTCGAGGTCACATACGGAGACAAGAAAATCGTGTTCTCTGGAGACCATCTCAACGACGTCGACAAGATCAAGCAGCTGCATCAGGATGGCGTGCTCTCTCAGAGCCGCTGCGAAGAACTACTCAACTTCCCGTGGCACTGCGACACGATTCTCCACGAAGCTGGTGTACCACCGATCCACACTCCTCTCAAGACTCTCATGGAACTCGACGAGTCGATCCGCAGGAAGCTCTACGTCGTTCACACCGCGGCGAAAGATCTGCCTCCTGAGAGCGGACTCCGAGGAGCCCCAGAAGGCGTGCACAACACGATCACGCTGGAACCGAAGCTGCCAGAAAACGCCGGTGCGCTCGAGATCCTCGACCTTGTGCGGAAGATCGAGCTCTTCGCCGAGTTGACGCTCAACAACGCGTACGAGATCCTTCAGATGGCGCGCAAGGTCAACTACCCGAAGGGCGGCGTTGTGAAGAAAGCTGGCGAAGTCGGAGACACGTTCTACATCATCATCGTCGGCGAGGCGCAGGCTATGTATCGGCAAGAAGATAGCAGTGCGTCGCACCGTCAGTCAGCGCCATCACCCGAGCGAGTGCGATCTGGGTCACCGCGAGCAAGTGCGAACCGGAAGCGCGTGTCGATGCTCTCGCTGGCGAAGAAGTACATCCCAGGCGACTACTTTGACCTCCAGAGTCTCTTGACGCCGAACTGGGCGCTCCCGTATGAGATGCTTGCAGTCACAAAGCTCTCGCTGCTCGAATTCAACGCGATGGACTTCAACTGGTTCCTGCGTCGCACCGCGGCGTTTCCACGACTGAAGAAGCTCGCCGAGAGTCGTCTCAACTTCTCGTACGACATCATCGAGTCGAACCAAGTGTTTCGGAAGCTCACGAACTCGCAGCGAACGATGCTCGAGATCATTCTGAGCCAGCGGGAGGTGGCCGCAGGACAAGTGATCTGGGAGGTTGGAGACAAGTGCAGCTCGGCGGTGATCATTGACAAAGGGCAGTTCCAGCTGAAAGATCCGAAGGTGGCGCCAAGCTCTCCATCTCCCGTGGCTGCGGCTCCGTCGCAGACGGTCTCAAGGAAGCACCGACCGTCCTACAACGTGCGTGCCACTGCTTCCGTGTGTGAGAGAGAGTGCGCGCTGACCAGGGATCGCATGTGTCGTGCTGGCAGCGAATTATTCCATTGGACATGAGTCTGCTGGCGAAGTCCCCAGAAGACAGCCAGGGCACGCTGCTGACGCAGGGCGGCTTCGTCGGGGACGTGGACAAGCTCATTTCCCAAGATGACTCGACTCACGCGACGTCGCTCGTGTGCATTCAGGCCGGGTCGGTATTCTCGATCGCGAAGAACGACCTCAAGGTCTTTCTGATGGAGAACCCGGGAATCCTCATGAGCCTGAGCGGCAAGATGTTCGTGCGGTAGGACACCAAACACCTAGCAGCAGCAGATGCAAGGCGCAGAGTCGGCAGGAGCCAATCCACTTGTAGGCATCAGTCTTGGATCCGATCTCGCTTGAGTGGCGCGCGCGCCGTTTTTGAGCAGGCTCGATGAGAGAGGTCCAGATCTGCCAGATGTAGCCATTTCGACATTGAGGTGGGCCACACAGATCGTCAGTTTCTGTGATTTTTAGCCATTTTGATACGATAAATTACGGTTTGTATCCGCATCTAGCAAACCATCTTACGAAAAGCGGCCGGCTGAGACCCGCTCCTCCTCTCCTCCTCGCCTTGCGAACTCTGGCGGCAGTCCCCAAAGAGAAGCGCCCGAGCACCAGCACCAGCGGCTCCGGCCCCCAGCTCCAAGTTCTTCGAGCTCGTGGCCGCCACCCGCAACTCCCGTAGCACCACCAACCATGGAGCGCGCAAGCCGCCGCATCACGGCAGCGCGCGACACCGGCGACAACGGCACCAGCCTGCGCCACCGGCGCCGCCGCGACGCCAATGCGTTGGCAGCCCGAGCCAGCAGCAACACGAGCGCGTCGCAATCGGACGATGGCGCCGAAACCGACTCGAGCTCCGTGGCGCCACAGGACGCCGGCAGCGGCAGCACCTTGCGCCGCGCGAGCAAGAAGCTCCCACCACGCGACGCGAAGAAGCGCGGCTCTCAGCGCGACGAGAACCCCGCGGCAGACGAGCGTGGCACCGACGACGCGGACGGCGACGACGAACTCGACGAGGAGGATGACGTGCAGTCCGGTGCCGAGAGCCGCGGCACAGCCTCAAGCGCCAATGGAAAGCGCGAGCGCTCAATGTCGAGTCTGTCGACAACGTCCTCCAGCTCCTCGGTCGCGTCGGACCACGACGAGGACGGCCGCGAGGCACTGCACGTCGAGAAGCTCGAGGAGCTTGAGAAGAAGAAGAAGATGGTCGAGGACGGGACGCTCGCGGAGTTCTGCCGCCGGGTGACTGAGTTCAAGGAGGAGCGCAACCAACTCCTCGAGACTGCCGAGTGGCACAAGGATCTGCAGCTCAAGAACAGCCAGGACCTGTACGGGTTCGAGGTCCAGCGCGCGCACAATTTGTGGCAACAAGGGAAGGATGCGCTCAAGAGTGGGCTTCTCCAGCAAGTGGACGCGCTGGTGCTCAAGCTCAAGCAGGAGCTCGTGGATCTCTCGAAAGCGGACACAAGTGGCAGTGGTGACGCAACCGGCGCAACGAACTCGGCTCCTTCAGCGTCGACGTCGCCTCCTTCGGACTCTACGGAGCAGGAGGCTACCGAATCTGAGCAAGAGAAGCCGCTCCGGACGAAAGGTACGTTGATCCTCTCGCACCACGCACCCCGCGCATCCTCTCATCTCCGCTCTGTTTGCCTTGGACAGCGCCTATTGCACCTAAGCGACGAAAAGTCGGCGGTGTTAGCTTCCAGGAGACCACGGTGCGTCTTCCGCTGGACTCCATCAACACGGACCTCGCGAGCATCCTGGGTGACCGAGCGCACCACGCGGAGATCGCCACCGCGAAGCAGAGCACGAAGGCGATCGGTACGGTTTTGGGCTAGAACGGGTGGGGTCACAGCAGCGGGCTCTCGTCTCGGGTGCTGATCAAGGGATGCGTGCGTGTGCGTGCAGACAACTTCCGATACGAGCGGAGGCGGTTGTTCTGTGGCAAGTACATTTTCGAGGACGGCGACGAGGTCGTTGTGTCGTCGCCGGTCATCAACGAGGACTACATCGGCACGATTTCGTCGGTGACGGAGGATGCGGTACGTCGGATCCCCAGTTGCGCGTCTCCGCTCTCTACGCGGCGCCGCGCAGAGTCCTCACGTCGATGCCAACGCGCGCGTGCACAGGTCTACATCAAGCTCTCGTCGGGACAGAAAGCGCGCGTGTATTTAGATCTCATCGAGCACAAGCGGTGCGAGGTGAAGCCGTTCCTGCGCGGCTCGGCGGGCGTTGGCGCGCTCCGGGCGACTGGGTGGTCCGAGTGCGAGCCGTTCTAGCGCGCTCCGGCTGCACGTCGCGTTGGCACACTCGCTGCGGCGCCGCTGGTCGCAGCTACTCCTCCACGCTGCCTATAACCGAATGCCAACACGCAAGACATGAGATTTGGAGGCTGGAGCCAGTGGCGAGACTCCCGCGTCAAAATGTAGCTCGTCCTGTGACGATAGATAGATGTGGTCACGAGTGCGTCGCGCTGCGGACAGACAACGAGCTCCTCATTGCGTTGCGGCCGGCGCATCCAGAGACAACAGCTTCATCAAGCGCGTCGCCGCTTTCTGCTGCAGCTCGGGGGCGTCCACGTGGCTCGGCCGACTGTCAGTGGCGCTGTCGATGGCGCCATCTTCGTCGTCCTCGTCATTGTCTTCCTCTTCAGTGAGGGACACGCGCTTCTCGGCGTCCACACCGCGCTCACGCGTCCCTGCCGCCACTGCAGTAGACAAACTTGGCGTCTCGGGCTCCGCCGTGCTCCCCCAGAGTGGGAACGGCACGCGCCTGCGCTTTCGGTCGCCGCGACCGTCGGTCACCTGGTGGTTGAAGCGGATCTCGGGCGATTTCACCAGCGAGAGCGACACGTAACCACTCGACGACGTCGGTGGCTGTGCCACGTACCCTGCTGAGCTGCCGTCGTGGAGACACGAGGGTGCGTCGACACCGTCAGCGTGGGTCTGGAACATGCCGCCGACAGTAGTAAGCTCGTGGATGTCCGGCCGCAGAAAGTGCGTCAGCCCTCTGCACCACTTGAGGTGCGGGTGCTCGTCGAGCGCGCGCAGGAAGCGCTGGAGCTGCTCTCTGCGGTACTTGAGCAGGCGCGGGTCGTCGCCGCGGATGTACGAGATCAACCCGCCGTCGGGGAACTTGGGCAGCGCCTCGAGCAGTTCAGGGCCGTACGTGTTGGCCAGATACATGTAGAGCTGGCGGAAGTCATTGTAGCGCCGCATGACCGAGTAACGCACGAGCGGCGGGAGCTCGGCGTACGCAGTGTCACCTGCACTGCTGCGTCGATCGCGCGTGGGCGAGTGGGAGCCGTCGGCGTGCGTCTCTGCCGGCGATTCGAGACTTCCAGAGTCCACAAAGCTCGGCAGGCGCGCGCGCGTGTCCAGCACCTCGATGTGGTATTGCCAGCTGGAGCCTTTTTTTGAGGCGCCAGTGATGCGGAGGTCGCGGTCGAGCGCGCGCATGCTCTCACACGAGAACATGCGCTCGTGGCGCTTGCGCTGGTACTCGCTGGGTTGTTGCGGTTGCTGCGGTTGCTCCTGGTGGCTGACTGGTGGCTGCGAGGATGTCTCTAAGGTGGTGATGGAGGCGGAGGCTGGCGACGCGGCGACGGCGATCGGCGACGCGCAGGTCGGTGGCGGCGAGTCGGAGCGCATGATGGTGACGATGACGGCGCCGGTGGCAGACGAGCGAGCGAGCGAAGCGCGAGTGTCCACATGTTCGCTGGCAAGAAGAGGCAGAGGATCAGAACTCGACGATGATTCGTATAGTGAAGAAATGCGGGTAAATAAGTACACTATTTGACGGAATAAGTCCCGTTTCCACTAAGTACGCAGAAAATGCGGACTTAGCCGAGCAATTGGATCACAAACGCTCAACCGCGAAACCAGCACGGATGGTCGGCTCCAAGGGGAGCTCCAAGGGCGGCGTCAAGGGCGGCGTCAAGGGAAGATCCAAGGGTGGCGCGAAGGGCGACGCGAAGAGCGGTGCCAAGCGCGTAGACGATGGCGACACAAACAGTTCGCTCGAGAAGCGTGCGAAGCAGCTAACGGACGGTCTCGGCGACGCGCAACAGACGCTTGTGGGCGTTCAGGAGATCTTCGACGCGTACTTGGCGAGTGGGGAGGTGCTCGCCGGCATCCGTGCACTCAACGCCGTCAACTACTTGGAGAGCGTGCTGTGGCCGTGCGTTGCAGACAGCGCCGCAGCTCCTGTTGAACAGCAGAAGGCGCTTGTGCTATCGGTGCTCCTGCTCGCGAACGAGAAGCTGCGGTCGCGAGGGAACTCGGTATGGAGCTTCTTGAGCGAGAGTTCGGCGCAATGGGAGGCGTTCGTCGCGCTGCTGCTCGGAACGCCTGCTTGGAGCACGACGGAGAAGCTCCACCTCGTGCAGTTTCTTATCTACTGCTACCAGAGCCTCGACGTCTCTCCGATCGCCAAGGTACCGTGCGTTTGTAACGCCATGATGGGGAGGCAGTTGACTGTGCTGGGACTAACGAGTTGTTGCAAATGAAATGTTGTATGCGGATGCACAGAGCTTCCTCAAGCTCACGTCCTTGCCGATGTGGAGCGCACTGTCGCCGACGCAGCGCCAGATCGAGTTCGAGCAGCACCCGAAGCTCGAGCGCCACTGGATGAGCATTGACGGCGGAGGTGATGAAGACGTCTCGTCATCTGAGACTGTACAGGAGAAGCCGACGAAGCGCCGAAAGACTGGAGCGACGCGCGCACCCCACGCGCCTTCGAGACCCGAAAAGGAGTTCATCGTGAATCTCATCTGCGAGTTCCTGGAACTCATCAACGAGCCGATCAAGAAGTCGGCGAAGGGACCCGAAGTTGACGCCAAGTTTCGCTACACTGCGCTCTTCCTGGCGTTCGTGAGCGATCTGCTCTACCAGCTTCCGACGCGACGCTTTCTCCACGTCGTGCTGCGTCGCATGCACTTTCTCGCGGAGGTGCGCAAGTCGTCCCTGATCACGCACTGCCTCGAGTGGCGTTCGCAGTTCGAGATTGCGGCATTGAAGAAGCAGCTCTCGATCCTGACTGCTACGATGCGCTTTGCGATCGATGCGCACACTGGCAAATCCTTCAACGTGCGGGAGCAACGCGAACTGGTATCGAAGCAGATCCAGGTGCTTCAGCAGACAGCTTTCCAAGAGTTCCGGAACACGCCGCTGGAGGATCTTGCGATCGTGCCAGTGTCCACGATTGCCGATGGGGCTTCTTTCGCTGGCATCCTCGCTCCGCTAGTGAACGCAGAACGTGGGCAGGTGAACGCTCTCGCCGTGCAGCTTGGAGTGGTGCGTGACATTGACCAGGCATCGAGTTTGTCGGAAGAGGACCTCGTCGGCTTTTTCGTGGACGAGTTCTCCGTGGACCGTGTCGAGGAGTGGTTGGAGGTGCCAGCGTACCCCACCGAGCTGGAGATTTGGAGCGACGTGCTTGGCAGCCCAGAGAGCAGCAATGTGTACGGTGCAGACGACTCGAAGCTGGTTCCGATTTTGCCGCTTCGAAAGCCCAACCTCCAGTTCCTGAATGTTGCCGACTACTTGCAGCGCAACTACGAGCTCTTCCGATTGGATGCTGTAGCGAACATTCGCGTGATTCTGGAATCGGCGATCACGCCGATGGACGCTGTGCGCTCGCTTACGTCTGCGAGTGCGGAGACGGTCTTTCGAGGATTCTCACGCATGGCAACACCGCTGAGCTCGCCCCTGAAGATTGTGCATGTCTCGAAGCCGTCGCTGGGCAAGACTGTTCCTGGGTCCGTCGTTGGACAATTTGAGATCGAGCTCGACTCGCGCCAGGACGCTCAAGCTTTTGATCACTTCACGCCGAAAGAAGTGGTCTTCCTCATCACGCTCCGCGCTACGAACGATGAGGCAGCCGAGTCGATGGGTTTTGCGAGCACCGGTGATAGCGGACTCTATTTTCCTGAGCAGCACGGCGTTCTGTATGTGCGCGGCGCAGAGGTGGTCGAAGTCGCAGATGGCTATGGGACGGTCATCGGCGAGGGCAGCCGCGCGAGCAGAGGACGCAAGCGCACACTGAAGGTAGTGCTGGACGGAGTGCAGTACAAAAGCGACGTGGATGCAGGTCGCCTGGAGGCGTACGAGAAAGTGAACATTCTCGTGCGCTGTAAGGCAGGAGAAGGGAGCTTCAAAGCGGTACTCGACGCGATCACTTCCGCGCACTCGACGGTGGGTGCAGAAGATGTGCTTCCGTCTTGGTTGCACGATTTGTTCCTCGGGTATGGTGATCCGTCGGCTGCGACCTTCAAGACGATCCTGAAACAGCGTCAGCAGCAAGAGGCTCGCGTACAGCTGTTGGACCTCGTTGTGGACGCGGAGCATGTACTGGAGACATGCTTCGATGGCACGGAGAAGCGACTGGTGGATGCCGACGATGAGAAGACGCCGCTCGCTGCGAAAGATGCGATTGGTCCGTTCACGTATGTCCAGGATGTGCTGAACGACTCCCAAGTGGTGCATGCGCGTCGGATGCCAGCGAAGTACCAACCCGACAGCTCTTCCGGCTCTGCGATTCGCTTTGACAAGCCCCAAGTCGCCGCAGTTCGTTCTGGAATGTGCGAAGGGCTGACTGTTGTTGTCGGAGAGCCTGGGGGGAGAAGAACCGACGTCGCCGCTCAGCTTGTGCTCAACCTCTATCGCACGGCGCCTCTGAGAGAGAAGGTTCTAGTCGTCGCGCACTCGAGCTCGGCGCTGGACGCGATCACCCGCCGGATCCTGGAACGCAAGTTGATCAACGAATCGGAGCTTGTCTGCCTCGACCTGAGGCAGTCTTCATCGGGGACTCCGGAGAACGATCTCAGCGAGAGTGGCCGCGTGAACTTCGTATTGCAGCGTCGCCTGGAGCTGCTGAAGGAGGTGGAGTACATGGCGAAGTGGCTGGAAAGCAAGGACCCGACCCGGCACTCAGGGCTGAGTGACTCTGCTGGGTACTCGTGCGAGAACGCGCTGATCTTCTACGAGTTCCATGTGCGGCCGCTGCTGGACACAACGAGAAGCGGCGAGTCGACCAAGGCAACGACGGACGCAGTCCTGAATGAGTACTTTGCTGCTCGGAACGGAACTGCGCCAGGTTCGCGCGGGGAGCTCCTCGCATTTGCGGCGACCCTGGACGCGTACTTTGGAGAACTCCAGCGCCTACAATCGTTCGAGTTACTGCAGACGCCGAAGCAACGAGGCGACCTGTATCTGATCCAGCACGCGCGAATCGTCACGATGACTTGCAAGCAGGCGGCGGCGAGTCAAAGCAAGCTGGCGAGTCTCGGGCTGACGTTCGGCAGTTTCGTTGTGGAGGAGGCGGACCGAGTGAGCGAAGTGGATTCGTTGGTGCCGCTATTGCTCGTGTCGAAGGGGGCATCGTCGCCTCGCGGTTCGAAGCGCCTCGGAGCAGACACCCTGAAGCGTGTGGTGCTACTTGGCGATGAGAGGGGGTCGGTGGCGGCCACGTCGGAGGCGCTGAGAACGTACGCCCACGTGGACCAGAGCCTATTTGCGCGTCTGCTGCGCCTCGACGTCCCTCGCGTTGACCTTGGCAGTGGAGCAAGCAAGTCGAGCAGGTGAGCACCTAGCAGACAGCGGTACAGAGCAAGTTGAGAGCGCTGCCATTCCGCTTGTGCTGCCGTCTTTGCTGTTGTTGAGTATGCACCGCGTACTTTCCAGACCGCTCGAAGCCTTCCTGGCGAGCGAACTCTACGCCATGCGGCCACGCACGCTCGATGCCCCAGCTCATCTGGTGGATGTGAAGGAATCACGCAAGCTGTTCAACTTTATCTGGGCATGCATCAAATCTTTCCAGTGATCATTCGATTTAGTCGATACAATGCCTGCTCAGCATGTCAAACATTTAGAAGTGAGAGTTGTGGAGTGAATAGTTTTAGCCAATCATCGCGTTGGTCGCTGCCACGCGAAATCTTTGGTGCTCCTTCCTTCCATTCGCGATTCCTCGCCGCACCGCGCAGATCCAGCAGACCCACCAGGTCCAGCAGATCCAGCAGAAGGAGACAAGGATGGTCGTCGGGGTCGTCGGCGCCGCACTCACCGCCGCGCGCACGCTGCTGAGTTTCTACGGCTCGCTCTGGTACTACTGGGTGCGCAAGGGCTCGTACGCGAGCTGCCCGTTCTTCAGCGATGACCTGCACGCCAAGACGTACGTCTACTCCATTGCGCTGCTCAACCCGCTGTGGAGCGAGCCGCACTACCGCCACCCGAGCTTCTACGTCGACCTCGTGAAGAACCTGCGCAACGTCGCGATCCCGGGCACGGGCATCCCGCTCTCGATCATCTCCTACTCGCGCCTCATCTTGTTCCCGTTCCTGCTCTTCGTCTACCCCGTGCTGTGCGCCATCGGCGCCTTCCTCGAGCTCGACGCCGTGTACGCGAGCAAGCAGGGCGGGATCATCGAGCGCTTCCTGCGCACGTTCAACCAGATCGTCGTGAACCCGCAGAACTGGTTCGCGTTCTGGCGCGTGAACTGCCACATCGTGAGTCTGCACAGCCTCAAGACGGACTCTCCCGGGTACCGCATGGAGAACAAGTGGGACTTTTTGATCGACGCGGAGAAGGAAAACATCGCGGTGACGCCGTACCTCAAGACGCCGGGGTCGCTCGTGATCAAGGACCGCAACGAGGAGGGCGGCATGGGCATTTACATCTTCAAGAACGCTGTCTCGGGCGGTGACTGGATCATCCAGGAGAAGCTCGACAACTCGCCGTTCATCAACAAGCTGCTGCCGAAGGTGTCGCCGCTGTCGACGTTCCGCATCATCACGGCGTCGCGGCATGGACTTGGCAAGGGAGAGGAGAGCGTGAAGTCGCTGAGCTGCGTCTTCCGCGCTGGTCTCGAAGGTGCGTCAACGGACCACAAGTCGATCATGTTCGACGTCGACATGGAGACGGGCAAGATCCTGAAGGGCTCGACGACGACGCACTGGTACCGCGTGGGGCTGCACCACGCGTTCCGTGGCACGATGACCGTGGGGCACGACATCACGAACCACCCGGACACGGGTGTGCCTATCACTGGCAACGTGATCAAGGAGATCAAGGAGATGAAGAAGCTGTGTGAAGAGGCGCACTACAAGCTCATGAAGGACGTGCCGATCTGCGGGTGGGACGTGGCGATCACGAACAAGGGCGTGCTGCTGCTGGAGGTGAACATCTCGTGCAACTTCTTCCGGGGCACGTTCGACCAGCCGTGGTACTTTACGTTCCTCGACGACTGGTTCACGCACCTCGAGACGCTGCCGACGCCCGCGCCAGGTGCCAAGAAGTCGGAGTAAGCGCTCGCAGCAGCAGCAACAGCAACAGCAGGGTTGATGAGGACGCATGCCTGTAGTTGCGATTGTGAGACATGGTTGGACAGCTCCTGAAGATCGCATTGTTTTTCTCGATATTTCGGGTTTGCTTTTATATATATCGGAATGCTCTGATTGTAGACATGTGATCAAATTCTGTAAAAAGAAAGAGAAGAATGTCTATTTCAGTAATATGTAATACTTGGAGCAGCCAATCAGTGCAACCTTCAGCGTCTTGTCACGAATTTCAAGAATTCGCGCGGCGCGCATTGGCGGATATGACTTCTGCTCTGATCGTCGTGGAGAAGAGAGTCTGCGCTGTGCACGATGGCCAACAGCGGCTTCAGAGCTCACAACCGCGGACGCCGGCACCGAGAAGCAGCAGCGCAGGCGGCAGCACCACGCGACGATGGGCGTGTCGATCGCGATCCCAACCGAGAGTCACAGACTGTCTGCGGCGCGGTCGCCTCTGTGCGCGACTCGAATCAGCGAGCTGCCGCTGCCGGCGTCGATTCGACGCGAGATGATCGCATTCTTCGCAATGGACGACCTGCTGGCGCTGGAGCAAGCGGACGCAAGCTGGCGCCGGACCCTGCGCGACACAGGCTACTGGGCGACCTTCTCGCTGCGCCACGACAGCGACGCACAGAAGAACGAAGCACTCCTGCGGCGCGTCGCGGCAGCGCACGGGGAGGAGATCCGCCGCCTCGAAATCGTCAACTGCGTGTTCTCCGCAGCGCTCGTGGAGGAGATCGGCGCCCGCTTCTCGAGCCTGAATGCGCTCGTCGTGTCCGGATGCAAGATGCTGACAGACGAAGCCTTCGCTGTGCTCGTGCGCGCGTCGCAGCAGTTACTTGTGGAGATCCGCGCGGTGAAGTGTCCGCTGCTGACGGACTGCGCGCTCGAGAGTGTCAGCGCGTTCCAGGCCCAGAGCGTTGAGCGGTTGGACTTCAGTCACTGCCGACTCGTGTCTGCCGCGGGCATCGGAGCGCTTGCGAAGAGCTGCCGGAAGCTGCGAGCGATTGGTCTCAAAGGCTGTCCGCAAGCGAACGACAATGCTGTTGTCGCAATCGCGACGAGCTGCTCGTCGAACCTTCGCGAACTCGTCGTCGGCGGAGGCGGGAATGTCGGTGACAATGCACTGCGAGCACTCGCGACCCACTGCCGGAGTCTCGAGACGTTGGACATCGCGCGCAGCAACCCGTTCGGGAACGGTCGAGGCGGTGTGTCCGACCAAGCGCTGCTGAACTTCGTAGCCAAGTGCGGCGACTTGCAACGGCTGGTGCTGCGCGGGCAGGGACAGCTCTCACTGTCGGTGCTCGCGAGCTTGTCAGCGCACTGCCCGAACCTCCAGAGTCTCGACATTGGCGGCTGCCGACAGATCATCCAGGACCCAGTGGCGCTGTGCGCAGAGCTGAAGCAGATGTCGCTGCTGGAGCAGCTGAGCGTGTCCTTTGCGCGCGGGCTGAGCGACCAGCACATCAGCTCCATCGCCTCGCACTGCCCGCAGCTCAAGCGCTTTGATGTCGATGGCGCGCCGGTGGCGACGGTCGTGTCGTGCGTGTGAGCTTGGGTTCGCAGCTTCAGCTGTTTGTAGCATACATTTCGCTAATTTATTCCGTCGAGTTGAAGTTGTCACCGTCGAGCGCGGAACTCACTCACCATGACGACGCCCGGCGCGCGGAAGCTCGAGCGCTGCCGGAGCGCGCAGCGGCAGCTCGCGCTTTTCAACCCGCAGGCGGTGCCAGCGCAAGGTGCCGCATCTGAGCCGGCAGTGCATCTCGCCACGAGTCGGTCGTTGATGCGAGTGCAACCGCAGTCGCGCAGGAGCTCGACGGCATCTACGGCTTTCTCGCGAAGCGTGCGTCTGGTCGTTGGTGTTCTTCCCAGCTGATGGACTGACTGATTGTGCTGCACTTGTACGACACGACCAGCGGCGAGCGGGTGTCTTGCGGGTGCAGTGTGCTCGGACTGGCAGATGCGATCTGGTTGCCTCACTGATGGCGGCGCGTGATGCGTGAAGATGTGATGATCTCGCAGCGGAAAGGAGAGTTCCCGCCCGTCGCGTTCATGGTAAGGCTCCGATGAGATACGTGAAGCTGGCTGAGGGGTGTCAGGCGCGCTAACGAAACCGGTATAGCTTCTGACAAGCGTGACGAGGAAGGCCGCAGCATCAGAGATCACTGAAAGGTACGTCGCGCGATGCCCGGTGACCCGATCTGCATCCACCACCGCCTACTTGATCGCACTGCTCCCAACCAGGATCCAACGAGCAGAGAAGGCGTTCGAGCATATCTTCGCGATCGCCGTGCTCCCATTTCCAGCGTACTTCGAGCTCCAGATTTTGCACATGAAGTGCGGGCTGCACACGACGCTCTTCACTGGTACGCGCACGTCGGGGCTCGCACTCTGCGAGCTGTTCTTGCAGTGTGACGCTCACATTCGCGCTGGGTGGGAACTAGCGGCAAGCGTGTCTGCAGCAGTTCGGCTGATGGTGAGTCGGAGAAAAGCACGCAATGATAGCAAGCAACTGACCGTGTTCATGGCGAGCAAGGTGGCTGTCCACGAGAAGCTGGCAGTGACCATCTCTGAGCGTGCGCAGCAGTTGAATGTCCAGGTATTTGCGCTGTTGACTGCCTGTCGACACTGTGTGGATGACAAACGTTTCGCAATGAGCCTCAGATGGACAACCAACTTCTCGCTCGAGAACACGCGCTGTCGGTTCTGAACGCCAACTTGGCGTTCCTCTCGGCGGACGAGTGCGAGATGCTCGTCGATTGGTTTGGTACGTGCACACTTGCGAGGGTTGCTTTCTGCATCATACTAAGATTCTGTTCTGTGTGTATCCCCCCGGTAGGGAGCATCAGCTCGTTAGCACGCGCGAGCGCTGCGGACATCTTGGACGCCACCGTACTCAGCGCTGCATCCGCCCACGCGATCGAGGAGTTCTTCCGCTCGGAGTTCGTCGTGGAGTAGTAATTCACATCCATTTTCACAATGGTACACTCGTGGTACACCAGTGGGTGCCAGTCACCACAAAATTGCTCGAAGCGCACTTCGACCTCGAGGGCGAGCGCTGCGCGCGCGCAGGCATGAGCTTCTGGACGAAGCTCGCGAAGCCGATCTACTGCGTCGCACCGATGGCGAACGTCACAGACGTCGCTTTCCGGCGCATCATCACGGACTTGGCCAAGCCGACGGTACGAGTATGCAGCACTGTGCAGCATGACATCACCTTATTCTGTTGCTCGCTCCGCCTCTAGAACTCGATCATCTAACACACTGACGTACACGCTGTTCATGCAGGTCATGTGGACGGAGTTCGTGAGCTGCGAAGCGCTGACGCACGACGCGTCGTCGAGGAAGCGCATGATGACGACGCTCATGTACGCGGAGCAGGAGCGGCCCGTGGTCGCGCAGCTCTTCGGGTCGAAGCCCGAACAGTTCTACGAGGTAGTTGCTACTCGCTGTTGCTTGTGCTTCGCGACTCGTATCGAGCCAGCTGACATGTGCAACAGTCCGCTATGATCGTCCGCGACCTCGGCTTCGACGGCATCGACATCAACATGGGGTGTCCGGAAATCAACGTCAATAACCAGGGTAGTGGCGCATCGCTCATCCTGAATCCACCGCTAGCAGAGGTACGTCCGCAAGCTGAGCTACCTCGTACGCGTCTGTGTGTCTCGCTACGCGATCGGTGCATTGAGATTAGATGTGTTCGCGAGGCAGGAAATTATCCGCGAGTGCATGCGCGGCGCGGGCGACCTCCCGGTCACAGTCAAGACTCGTATCGGGTTCAATGAGATCGACTACAGGGACTGGGTTCTGCGGCTGCTTGGAACGGAACCAGCGGTGCTCACAATCCACGGCCGCACTCGAGCCGAGATGTCGAAAGTGCCAGCGCACTGGGACGTCATTGGCGACATCGTGGTGCTCGCCAAGTCTGTCGGCTCTTCGGCGCTCATTCTCGGGAACGGCGATGTGAAGAACCTAGTGGAGGCTCAAGAGAAGGTTAGCCAGTTCGGCGTGGACGGCGTGATGCTCGGTCGAGCTCTATTCGGAAACCCGTGGCTGTTCCAGGGTCACATCGACACTTCACACATTCCAGTGGGGGAGAAGCTCGAGGTGATTCGGCGCCACACGCAGTACTTCCAGACTTTGCTGTCTGACCCGATGCTTGTGGGTTTTCCACGCATGAAGAAGTTCTACGGCGCCTACTTCAAGGGAATCCCAAATGCGCGCCACGTACGCGACAAGATCACGCGCGTGCGAACGCCAGGCGAGTTCTACCAGATCCTCGACGACTGCTTGGCGTATCTAGACACTGTGGAGAAAGAGGCTGTAGCAGAACCGGCGTCCAACTAGAGAACCAGGACAACAACAGTCTGAAGTACCAAACGTGCAGGCATATCTATTCGGTTCTATTTGTCTATGCGTCCTGTGGTCTAGCTCAGCTCGTCTTCCACGCGGGCGTCAAGCACCTCATCAGGGATCAACTTGACAGCTCCTTCCACGATCGCGCGCAGCTCCGGCACAGTCCCCTTCGTCGCCCATTGAGCTGTGATCTCGCGCTTGTAAGCCTTGCTACCAAACTCCCCGCTGCGTGAACAATCGTTAGGAACCTGATATGTCGCACGACACTGCAGACAAACGTACTTGAAGAGCGACAGCAACGGCTTGATCAGCGTTGACGTCCGCATCGTGTACGGATGTGGCCCAAGAGGTACCGAGGATCCCCACGTTGCCTGCATGTCTTCCGCGTAGTCGATGTACTTCGCGATGATTTCACGCCGCGACAGGTTCGGGTTCCGCTCCTCGCCAAAGATCAGTCTGTCCGCGTCACGGAAGTTCCACGGCGTGTTGTATGCCGCGCGACCGATCATGACGCCATCGATGGCTGTTTCATCGAGGAGCTGCTTGGCGTGCTGGATACTCGCGACGCCGCCGTTCAGCGTGAAGCGCAGCTCCGGGAAGTCGGTCTTGAGACGATAGACAACGTCGTACTTGAGCGGTGGGACGGTCCGGTTCTCGTGCGGACTCAACCCCTTCAGGATACACTTGCGCGCGTGCACGATGAAGTGGTTGACGCCGCAACTCGCTACTGTCGCGATGAAGTGGTGAAGCTCCTCGTAGCTTTCGTGGTCGTCCACGCCGATGCGGCATTTCACCGTGATTTCAGGTCCGCTTGTCTGCGGCTCGACACTGCGCATCATGCTGCAGCAGATGTCACGCACGCGCTCCGGGTCGAGCATCAGCCGCGCGCCGAAGCACCGACTCGACACGAGCGAGCTCGGGCACCCCGCGTTCAAGTTGATCTCACAGAAGCCACCATAATCGCTCGAGAGCTTTGCAGCAGCTGATGGACAGGCACACGCCACACAATGTTCGACGCCAGGAGACCTCATCACCTTTGTAGCCCTCCCGAGTGCCGCGCACGCACCGCCAAGGTCGGCGACGCTGTTTCCTCCGAGTTGCAGCGCGAGCGGCATCTCTACAGCGTCGTGGCCGATGAAGTAGTCAAGATTCTTGGTTTGGTGCAGCAGCTACGAGCGAAGGCAGTACGAACGAGTTGGTGACCACTGTAGCAGCAGCAGCAGCGCCAAGCAAAGCATTCCCCGTTGCCGCACCGTTTGGTCGACGAGCATCTCCGTGTAGAGCAGCGTGCGGCGGGTGATCAGGCGCATGAGGAACCGGTAGTGGCGGTCCGTCCAGTCCATCTGCGAGAGCCATTACGGTGTTGACGAGAGGTGAGCTGCAGGACGACAAGCACGCACGCGCGCAGTAGGCGCACTTGGTCCAGCGTACCATTGGCGCGACCGAGAGGCGCGCGACGGGCGCTGGCGCAGCAGTAGCAGGACCAGTGGCAGTAGCAGGAGCAGCCATCGTCATGGCGCGCCTCCACATTCGCTGGAGCTGCAGAAGTTGGTCACCGCAAGCCATCAGATTGTGATGGCACTATTGATGTCACTAAAGCGCAAATGGATAGTGCGCATACAAAGTCAAGAGAGCAAATCGACGGGCATTTTGGACTGATCGAATCAGGGCTCGCCAAGTGGAAACACCAAAAATTCGCCCTCGATGCAAACCAGATCCGGGGGTTCCGGCGTCGGTGCCGCGCGCGAAGAAGAAGGCCAAGCGAGCGAGCGAGTGAGCGCTGATGCTGCTGCGGCGGCGTTCGAGTGCAAGCGCGCCGCCGCCACGAGCGCGAGCGCGAACTCTCGCACTTGGCGTTCACGGTGCTCCCCCTCGACCTCTCTGGACTTCATTTTCTGCTCAATCCTTTTTGTCAAACGCCCCACAAGTTCCGATCGCTCTAAAAAACCAGCCGTTACTGCACGAATCCTCTGTATCGAGGATTCCTATCGGACTAAGTATGTCGGAGAATACGGAAATGCGGAGGTCCGTAAAGACTTTCGTGGACCTCTGGAAACGCGTAACGTCGATTCGAGCCAGCCGGGGTTTGACTCGCTGTTTGTATGCAACCGCCCGGCTTCTACTCCGCGCGCCTGTTCTCGCTCGCTCGCTCTGACTGCAGGACACTCCTTCTTACGCCTTGCCGCTCGCGCATCGCGTCCCGACCCGCCGTTGCCGCCGCGCCGCCGCTGCCGACTCACGTCACGTCCGAGCGAGCAGGCCGACTGACTCGCACTCAGTACTAGCGCCGCCGCGTCCGCCACCGCTCGCGCCACCGCCTACGCACGCACGCACCACCAGCAGCAGCAGCAGGAGCGTCTCTCGCATCGCCAAGAGACTCACCCAGAGTTTCGCGTCGGGTCAACGGCAACACCCGCCACGGCAGCCAGCGCACGCCGCACTTGCTTTCATTCCCGCGAGCGACCGAGAGGAAGGCGCCATGACACTCCACGGACCCGTGAAGCAGCTCGAGTCTGCGCCGCAGGTGTTCGTGACCACCGCCGCCGCGACGCAGGCGCTCGTGCCCGTGATCAAGAAGCAGCCGCTGCCGTTCAAGAACAAGAACAAGGTATGGCACTTCCTCGGCCACAAGCTCGCGACGCTCACGACCAAGAAGCGCACCAAGCTGCTCGACGTCGTCGCCAAGGGCAGCGTCGCGGATGTCATGGAGGTGCTCGCCTCAGGCGTCGTCGACGTGAACGTCAAGTCGTCCATCGGCCAGTCGCCGCTCTACCTCGCAGCAGCGAGAGGGTCCCACCAGGTCATGGCGCTGCTGCTGGATCGCGGCGCGTCCGTGGATGACGCCGCGCTCGACGGCACCACCGCGCTGTACGTCGCGTGCGAGAACAACCGGGAGCTCGCCGTTAAGCTGCTGCTCAAGCACAAGGCACTCGCGGACATGCCGGCGCTCAACGGCATGCACCCGATCCACGTGGCGGCGAAGAAGGGCCACTACGCGGTCGTCGACGCGCTGCTCAAGCACAAGGTCAAGTACGACGTCGCGAGCCGCAACTCGGGGCTCTCGCCGCTCATGATGGCGTGCATGAACAGCCACGCCGAGGTGGTGGAGCTCCTGCTGGATGCCGGCGCCGATCCGCACGCAGAGGATGTGGATGGGAACACGCCGCTGCACTTTGCGTGCGCGGAAGGCAACTACCGCTCGACGTACCTGCTGCTAACTGCCGGTGCGGACCCAGACATGCCGAACGCGCGCGAGGACACGGCGTTCGAGGTGGCGAGCGACCACGGCCACTCGCACCTTCTGTATCTTCTCGAGACGATGGACACGGCGGGCGGCGCGAAGGCCGCAGAAGAGATGGATCAGGCGTTTGAGCAGGACAAGCAGCTGCGCGAGACGCTCGCACGCAACCGCCCGGAGATCGCCGAGATCATCATGCGCAACCGCCTCAAGTACGCGCGCTACCACGCGCTCGGCAGTGTGTGCGAGGACACGGCGGTCGAGACGTACGCCGACTTTGCGTAACGCGCTTCTGGGCAGAGCGGGCGGCGCCAGTGTCGCGATTGGAAGCGACAGCCGGCGCCGAAGGCAGTGAGGGAGGGCGGCGGCAGCGGCAAAGAGTCGTATCTGTCATGTCGTATCTCGCGTTATGTGCAAAATGTAGACTCTTCAAGTCTGTAAAAGCAAGAAGCAGTATTCCTTATGGCCAGGTTTCGTAAATTATCGTAGTTCACGAGTCTGTGGGTGTCTGGAGCGACATGAGCGACATCGGCACAGCGATGAAGGAGACGACGAAGCGCACAGCGGCAACGATGACAGCGGACACCGAATCCGCGCCTCCGCCCCAGGACCATCTGCCGAAGAAGCGCAAGTTGCGCAAGGGCGTGAAGAAGTCCAAAGCCGAGCGGCTGGCGCGCCGCGCAACCGAAGATGTGAGCGCGGAGGCACTGGATGCTCTTGCACACCTGCTGGACGCCCCTGAGAGCGACTCGAGTGCGGCGTGGGACGCAGCGCAGATCCAGGCACAGCGAATTGGGTCAACAGCCGCCAAGGAGCTCGTGGTGAGCAAGGTGCTGTGGGAGAAAGGAGCTCCACGGGCGGCGGCGCATTACACGAGGCGCTTGGAGCTGGGCGAATCGGCGGTGCTACGCGTGATCGGCACCCAGGCACGAGTGGAGAGCGCGGCGAGCTTGCTGGTCGCAAAATTTCTGGGCGAGCTGAGCTCCGGTGTCGTGTCGAATGCGCAGCGACTGGAGCAGTTCGTGTGGCCGTGGCTTGTGGCTCAAGCGAGGGAGAAGGAGAAGAGTGCTGGCAACGCCCCGAGAGAAGCGGAGGAGGAGCGGATCGGCAGTCCGCGCAACCGCGACGACGAAGACGGGGACGACGCAATCGTGGGGAAAACCCACGCGGCGCAGGCGTTTGGCGCTGCTATCCGCTTGCTGCTGCTGTCCCCGCAGTCTTCCGGTGGTGCGAAGTCAAAGAGTGCGAGTATCCCGGAGCGACTCGCTGAGCGAGAAGAGCTTCAGCGTCTGTTGGTGTCCAAGTGCCTCGAGACTGGGATGTTTTTGCATCACGTGCCCGCGCTCGCGAGCGCGTTTGGCGAGAGCGTTGACCACGCAATTGAGCGAGCTGAGCGTGAACGAGAGGAGCAAGCCCCAGCAACTGCAATCTCGGAAGAAGTCGACGACGCGGAGCTGCAAGCAGAGCAGTTGCTTCGCCAGAGCGTCGCGGAGCGCATCGAAGTTGCTCTGCGCCTCATGTGGCCCGACGCACGTGTATTGATGTTCGGGTCGTCCGCCACGGGATTGCTGGAGTTCACGTGTGAGGACAGCGGAAGTGGCGACTCGGCGCGGCGAGTATGCAGTCATGACTTGGATCTCTGCGTGCTGCTCCCTTCCAGCCCCGTTTTCCGGCAAGACACTGGACCGCTTGTTGTGGAAATGAGGGAGCATCTTTCTGTGTATCTACCCGAGTGCGAGGGCTTGCTGGCGATCGAAGGCGCGCGCGTCCCGATCGTGCAGTTCACAGACCCGACGACCCAGATAAGCTGCGACATCTGCATCAACAACATCCCAGCGTTATGGAACACACAGCTCATGAAGATCCTGCTCCGTCGAAAGGACTGGCCGACACCGGTTCGAGCACTCTCACTCTGGCTGAAACGTTGGCGCCACACGAAGCTGAAGCTGTTCGGCAAAGGTCTCAGTTCGTACGGACTCCAACTGCTTGTATTCTACTACTTTCAGCAGCGCGGTCTGCTTCCGACTTTCAAGTTCGCGGACGAGTGCGTCGAGACGAAAGACGCGGTTGCAAGCTTCAGCTTGGATGGAGTGGGCAGGTCGATAAAAGCCGCACGGGTCGAAGTGCCTCTCTCCAGGCACGGGGAGCCTGCACGAGTGACAAGCTTCTGGGGTGCGGTGTGCGACTTTTTCAGATTCTACGCCACGGAGTTCGACTTTGAGGAGTCCGTGGTGAGTCTCCGACAGCTACGCGGGATGACCAAGACAAGCAAAGGCTGGGATCGGAAGGCGTGGGTGTCTGCGCTGAGCATCGAGGACCCTATCGAGTGCGACCGCGACCTCGGTACGCTGTTCAACCGCAAGTCCCTCGCAAAGTTCCGAACAGCACTCGTGCACGGCTGCGCCATCCTCTCGGCGGAAAGCGGCAGCCGCTCTGATAAGGAGAGGCTGCTTCTAACCTGTGACCACGAACCGCCAGCAGCCGAGGAGGGCGACGACAAGGGACAAGATCAAGGATCCTAAAAGGATACGAGCACCTATTCTTAACGCCAGCTGCCGCAGAGCAGCAGCCTTCGTTCATTCGCGAATCAGTGATGGCGATTCCAGGCGCGAGCGAGAACGGGAGTGCTCAGCAGCAAGATGAGGTGGCGTCGTCATCGGCATCTCCGCGCCTCCGAAAATCCATGAGCGGTGCGGCGCAGGAGAGGAGGGTGAAGTTGCAGCACTTCCTCGTCATGAAAGCGTTCAACCTGCGCAAGGGCAAGCAGACCGTGAACCAGCAGTTCCAGTTCTTGAAGAAGCAGCCCGACAACCAGGTGCGCGTGCACGTCGGTGTTCCGCCAATTGCCAATGCACGCCGTGCTGCACAACTTACACTCCTGTTTGTGTGCTCTTGCGCTCTTTTTCGATCAGTCGAGAGCCTTCATCGAGTTGAATCAGCTATGCGAGTACCTGTCGATCCCACCGTTCCGACGCCTCGTGCTCTGCCAAGTCTTCGACCTCACTCCGAGTGACCAGCGCCTCGACTTTGATCTCTTCGTCCGATTCTTGCAGTCTGCGGCTGCGCAAGCGGCGGGCGAGGAGACTGAGCTTCAGCGTCACTTTTCTGCCTCAAGCCTTCCCCACCCGCCTGCTCCAGTTCCCCGATCACCGTCAAAGCGGTCTGCTGAGCAAGAAGAGCAGCTCGTGTGCTTTGAGCCTACGTGGTTGTCGTCGCAGACACGGTTTTCTCGCCCACCACCTGCACCGGGTCTCTGGAAGAAACGCGAGATCACGATCCAGGAACGCATCACCGAGTACACGAAGATTGACGAGCACGGACGGCCGCAGCATCTGATCGAAAAGGAGAAACATCAAACGGAAGTGATCCACATGGAGACGCTCGAGGGCGAGTTTGCGCACCGCGAGATCACCCAGTTCGAGCAAACCGAGCAGCTGAACGACGAGATCGTACATCACGAGCACGGCCGCGAGGAGTTTGTGCATCTCAAGTCGGAGCACGACGAGATCTCGCGCTTTGAGTCGTCCATCCCGACAGGCTCCGGACATGCTCGCCCAGAGGAGTGCGAGCAGCCACCGCCATCCCCGACGATCAAGCGGGACCCTTCTGCGGCCAATGGTGGCAACAACGAGCACTCGGGTGAGGATCCTTCGCAGACGATGGCTGAAGAACAGTTCCATCAATACCGAAGTCGGATGGAAGCAGAGCGCGGTACATTCACACAGTTTGAGATGGAGTCGATGCAGTAGACTTGGCGCCTCTCGTTGCTTCTTCATGCACGGATACAACCCACACGCACTCTTCTGCTTTGTTCTGCCTCGCCTCTCGCTCTGGTGGGTCTGATTCTCTATTCATCTCCGCCTGTGCCACCACTGCTGCTGCTCGCGCCACTCACGCTGTAACCGGAGCGCATCTTCTGTGCCAGCTCCGCTTCGGCTGAGATCACCTCCCCGCCGTTGTTCTCTTCAGCATCGGCGTTCTCACCAGTACTGCTCGTACTGCTGGTACTACTGACCGCGACACCAGGTGTTTGCATCTCGAGGTTGCGCTCCGCGAACTCGATGCAATCCGCGAGATAGTCGACGAGCTCCTGGCAATAGAGTCCTTCGCGGGAGATGATCTTCAGCGGCGCTACGTCAACTTGCTTCTCCGGATCCACCGTGAGTGGGTCTTGGTCAGCACCAGGTGAGAGCGAGATCTCAAGCCGGAATCGCTGCGGGTCGTCTGGTGCGTACTGAAAGCGCTCAAACACACGCACTACGAAGTGGGTCATGTAGCAGAGTTCGGGGATCTCCTCAATCCACTTGCGCGCTCCTTCGCCGACTGGAGACTTGACTGGGCAGTCTTCACGACCGTAACGCAGCACGTTGAGAAGAGTGTGCAGATGTGACTCGCTCGTGAAGTACAGGCGAGTGCGCACAGACCGATGTGTCGACTTGACCTCGTACTTGTTCTTGGCGTACGTCGGATTCAGTCGGTGCGTGTGTAGCTTTAGTCCACGTGCCAGGTCCAAGTCGTCACGAATCTTCATCAACAGCGTGCGGCACATCGCCGAGCCGATGAATACCTTCTCGTTCACGTTGATGCCATATTCCTGCGGCACCAGGGCGTGCGAAAGGGACGCCGCGATGTCGAGCAGCTCGCGTATACTCGTGAGGTGGAGATGCGCATTGTGGATCGCGTCGAAGCGAATACAATCGTGGATGTCGGGGATCTTGGACAGGTCGTACGTGTTGCTCTTCTTGATGTAGAAGTCCCGGTGCAGCTTCGCCCAGCGCTCGCGCATCACCTCAAGTGTCTCGCGACCGCACGGCTCCGGGTACTTGAGCTCTTCGTCCGCAAGCGCCTTGACTCGACTGGACGGAGGTGGCTTTCGCGATTTGTCCCTGCTGTTGTTGTCATCGCGCTGGTCGGTGTAAGCGTGCATGTGACGAGACTTGGACGCGATCATCGAGTTCGCGCTCTGGGACCGTTCAATTGTCGACGCCTGAAAGCGGGACGTAGCAGTGTTCAGCTTCTTGCTGTTCTCAGCTTTGAACTGCGCCTTCTCCTGGAGCGCCTTCGTGAGCTGCTCTTTGAGCGTGTTCAGCAACTTGTGCATCACCTCCATCTTCTTGATAGGCTGGTCCACCTTCAGCAGCGCCTGTGCCACAGACCGGATGAGTCGCGAATCCGAGTCCACGAGCTCGCTGAACTTGTCGCCGCGATGTATGATGTGGTGCAGTCGCTGCTTGACCTTCATGATAATCCCCTGCGCGGAAGATCCCGACTGGTCCAGCATCGAGTCTGCGTCTTTCGACTTGAGCACGAGGCCAACCAGGATGGGAATGAGGTCGCCCTCCAGTTCCAACAGCCCTTTCGCGAACGACGCTGCAGTCTTCTGCACACGGCCCTCATCGCTCGTGTAGATCTTCAGATCGTGACGATACGTCGAGTGCAACCGGATGAGCCCACCCTCGCCGCCTGGGTACATCATCTGCCTGAACTTCTGTCCCAAGTGTTCAGCCTGCTCCTCGCCCGAGTGGGTCAGGTCTCCGCCCCACTTGATGATGAGCAGCAGCTTCGACACACGCTTCTTCGGCGTGACATCGTCGCTGTCCCCGCTTGATTCATCGTACTCGAACTCCTTGGGCTTGAGCTGGACCTTCCGGTTGATCCCGACGAGTTGCCAGCGCTGGAGAACATCGCGCAGTGTGCGATAACCCTTGATACGGTCGTTTGGATCCTCGGCGAACTTGTCCTCTCGCTCGGCGAGGAACTGCATAAACTCAGGGTTCCGCTCCTCGAACAGGCGAATGAGCGCTTTTGCCACTTGTAGCAGGTGTTCCAGATCCGCGACGCCCTTGATCTTGAGATCCTTCTGCTTGCCGCCCGCTTTCTGCTCGTAGAAGTTCAGGAACGACGGGTGACAAACGTTCATCTTCATCTTCTGCTTCGGCGTTCTGTCGCCGTGTCGAATCACAGCCAGCACGCATCGAAGCTCCTCTTCGTGGAACGCCGGGTCGTTCTCGTCCACCAAGTGGGGCTCCAGGTGGTCCTTGTTCAACCGTGGTGGCTCAGATAGCTCCGAGCCGAAGGAGCCGTCCGAGATGCGGAAGACCGGTGAGCCGAACGCAGCGTGGTCGCAGCCGAACGCCTCGGAGCTCGCCGCATCCCCGCTCAAGCTTTGTTCGAGGTACTTGCTCAGCAGCACGGCGCAGTCGTCGTAGTACTTCTCCGAGTTCTTGACAAAGCTCCAGCCGTTGACGTCGCACACGTACGACGCATCGTGCACGCGCAAGATGTCAAAGCCGCAGATCGTCTGTCCGAATGCGCGGCACACCTTGTACGCAATCTCCTTCTCCTTCGTGGACAGGATTACCGGGTACCGCACTTCCTTACCGTCTTCGTCGCGCATAACGCGGCCGTCCAGAACAGGTGACTTGCGCGCCTCGGCGTGCGCGTAGTTTGGGCCGACCGTGTAGACCTTGACATCCACACCCTGCGTCGAAAGGAACTCCTCGTAGATGAACGAGCCACCGTCGCGTCGCACGGTGTTCACCCGCGAGTCGAACTCGGACGACCGGTTGCCGACCTTGCGGAAGAGCCGCTTGCAGCCGCCGCCGGCGTTCATCGGGTAGTATATGTTGATGTTGTGGTCCTCGCCGTTCACGGGCTTCTCCACGAATGGCTTGGAGATGCGCACGCCGTCCACCTCGAGGTAATCCTCGCTCTCGACCACGACCGAGTCCGGCGCGCCGCGGTAGCCGTCGCGGTTCACCACCACGTAGCGCGGTGTCGGCACCTTGTGCTCCTGCAGCACGTGGTAGACGTCGCGGCGATCCATGAGCAGGTACTGCGGGTCGAGCGCGTTCACAACCACAGGGCTGCGCAGCGCTACGTATGCCTTGGCCTTGTCGAGCGGGAAGCCGGTTGAGAAAAACGCGATGAGTGCGTCGCAGCGCGGCCAGTGCTCCACAGGCTCGTTTAAGATGCACTCGTCGCCGAAGCGCACGACGCGCACGAGGCGGCGCGGCAGTCGCGCCAGGATCTCCGTCATGGGTTGCGACTGTGCCTTGCGGTCCATCACGCAGATGCCCACAGTGAAGCGCGCGGCGCAGTCGTCGTCGTCGTCGTCATCGCCGTTGTCTGAGTCGCGCTCGTCCGCGATGAAGAAGCCCGAGTCGCCACTCATTGCGTCAGCGGCTGCAGCGGAGTTTGCGCGCGCGGAGCTCTGCTGGTTGTCGCCGGCTGTGCCGAGCCGCAGGGAGCTGCCCGAGCGGCCGAGCGTCATGGGTGGGCGAGCACGCGGGGAAGGAGGAGGACGAGGCGATTTTGAGGGTTTGAGGTGACTGGTGCCGATGTTCTTCAGTCGCAACGAAGCATTGCAAAGGCCCTCCATGTGTGATACATCTTCTGCATTCAAAAACGCGCGGGAAAGTGTATGAGCTTTTTTGCTTTGAGAGTCCCTTTTACAAACGAAACCTACTTTTGATTTATGCTATAATTCGATCAATTATAACAGTTTGCTGAAGTATCGTAATCGCTTCAGCTTTTGTTTACCAGAGTAATACGGCTCGGCCGTAGCCATTTCAGTGTCCGGAGGTGCGTTACAGGCAAACCGTGCAGACTCCGCCGCCGCTTGTTGCAAGACTGCACCATTCCGCCCGCCGTATCACGGACCACAAAGCTATTGTGCGCGGCAAAGATCTGAACTACCCTAACATTCAAAACTCGAACTCGAAATCTCATCGAAACGGGGTTTCAACTCGCTGGAGCAAATGCTAAAAATATGTTCTCAACAAGATCTCGATCTCGGCACTTCTTCTTCAGCGCACTCGAAGCAGTGGCCGCCGCTGGTGACAAGGGCGATACGCAGCACCGACACCTGCGCGCGCGCACGCACGCTACCCGAGCATGAAGGGCTCGATGCTGAAGAAAGCCCCGCGGCAGAAGAAGCAGGGACCGCCAGGGAAACTCTTCAGCTCGCCGCCCAAAGTGCGCTTCCAAGAGCCCATCGGACGCGTACTGCCGCAGTCGCTTCAGAACTTCCGCTGGAACGTCGAAAAGGTCGAGCGCAAGCTGCAGGAGAAGATCCAGGAGAAGACCAAGATCGCAGGCAACTTTGTCTACCAGCAAGCATACCGACTGCTCGAGTGCACGCGTGGCGAAGGGATCGACTTCCCGTCTTTCCGTGAGCAGCTACGCATCAAGTTCGGGATCATTCTCGACGAGAACGAGCTCCAGCTGCTATTTGACAAGTACGACGAGGACCGCAACGGCACGATTGACCTGAACGAGTTCATCCGCCGCGTGCTCCCACCAGACTTCAACTACGGTCGCCAGTGGTTCGAAACGAGTCAACAGGAGAGTGAGGAGAAGCAAGCGCGGCTCAAGCGCGAGTCACGGAACGAGTTCCTCAGCGGCATCGGGGCGGCCAAGGACGATCTCAATAACACGGGCGAGACTTCCAACTGGACGCTCGAGACGCTGACGAAGCAAATCCAGCTCAAAGTCGTTCAGAAGACACCAAGCGGCGATGATCAGTACCGCCGCGCGTTCAAGATGCTACGCTCGGGCCGTGACCAGGGCATCCGCATGAAAGAGCTGCGCAATAACCTCAAGATCAGGTTCGGGATCTTCATCAGCGAGAAGCAGATGGTCGAGCTCTTCTCCCAGTTCGATGTTGACGGCAGCGGCGAGATCGACTTGAAAGAGTTCCTTCAGTTTGTCGAAGCTCCAGCATACCCAGGAAACAGTGCGGTGCCACATGGGCTGTGGACAGAAAGCAACTCGGACGATGACGAAGAAGACCCAAGCGCGAGCGAAGTGGCAGCGGACCAGAGCAACGATCGAGTACACGCGCATCGACTCCGAGCAAACGTTGGAGCGCTTCTTGGATCCCGCAAAGACCTAGGGGAATCTGTGATGCAGCAGAGCTGCGGCGACGAGCACAAGCCCCCGACCAGGAAGGACCGCCCCAAGAGCGCCAACCCGAAGAAGACCACGATGCTGCAGCAGCGGCGGAAAATGGAGAAAGCATTGAGCAAGAGCGCCGCGTGCCTACAAGATCCCGAGTTTGTCGACATCGGATTCAAGCAAACGGAGACATTGCAGCGACGACGCAGCACAATGTCGCTCGCGGAGTACCAGAGTGTGGGTAACTGTGATGGCGCTCCTGGACTCGCCAGGTTTTCCGCTCAGTACGGTGACGACAGCGACGTCAAGTCACTCGCATCAAGCACGTCTTCAACTGCAGGGGGTGGAGGGCGACCACGCAGTGCTGGAAGTGTCCGGTCTTCACACGCATCTTCAGCGTCCTCTACCTCTTCCACAGTGCGTGGCGCTGCATACCTGAGGCGGCCGTCGACTCCTCAGTTTCTTCGGCTGCAGTGCCTCGAGTCACGACTCGCGAACGCCACAATTGAAGAAGTTGCTAGAGTCGCGATGCGACTGAAGAAGCGAGCATCGCTTGACATGACTGCGCTCAGGGACGGTGAAGGGAACGCGCACTCGGGGAAGCGACAGCCGGCGGGTAGAGCAAAGGAGCGGAGGAATTCCAGCTCGGATGCCGCCATGACGGAGAGCAGCCAACCTGCCAAAGATGGGACATCGATGCAAGCCCACCCGAGACACTCGAGAGGGAGATCCTCGAAACCTGGCGCCTCACAGGATGCTCTCGAGGACTGCGAGGCACCTCGCGTCGTGCGAGTCCACCCGAAGCAGCACGACGTCCGCCCGTTCTCACAAGGTGCCCAAGTGCTGCGTCGAAGCAAAGTGGCATCTACAGGATGTCGGTAGACTCGACCTCCAAAGCAGGCGAATTGACACTACATCCATTCTTCTTTGCTGATCTGTTGCCGAACGGTTCTCGACGTGTTCGCGTTAAGTGTTCTCGTGCTGGAGCTGAAGCTGGAGCACGGGCATACTAGCGAGGTCTTGCTGGCAACTGATCTTCCGATAGACGTGATGACCAGAGGTCTTCGTGGCCTGTTTTCTAGTTGGCTGGCGCCAAAATCCTTTGTCATTGACACGCAATTTCGGTCTTCAAACATGCGCGAGCGCTCGTTGGCTGGGAAGGCGTTGACGCTGCTGCCGTTCGCGGCCGTGGCCGCGTGGAGCGGCAACGCGGCGCTCACGCGCATGCGCCACGAGCGCCGCGGTGCTGGCCCGGAGCAGCTCGAATTCGTCGTGGGCTCCATGGACGACACGATCATGGAGACGCTCGAGACTGGCGACGTCGTGCTATTCACGCGCAAGCTGACGGCGCTGCAGCCGCTCGCGGCGCTGTACACGTGGATTGCGCGCCTGCGGTACGACCCTCGCTTCGACCACTGCGGTTGGGTGTACGTGGACAAGCTCGGTCGCAAGTTCGTGGTCGAGGAGACCCTCGCGAAGGTGCAGTGCCGCCCGTTTAGCGCGCGTATCCTCACGTCCGAGTCCAGCGAGATCGCGGTGCTGCCGCTCAAAGTGGAGGTGTGCACACCGATTGCACAGAGGTTGACGGTAGTGTCGCTCGGTCTGACTTTCGAGTGCTTCTCCACGACAGCGCACGAAAGAGTTCCAAGATGCTGCATTCCGCTTCGTGACGGAGAACGTGAATCGTCCGAGCCGCATCTCGCTGCGCCACGTGGCGTCTGCACTCATCGACCCGCTGGGCCAGCATGGACTTATCTCTCCGCCTACCGGCGACGAGACTCCGCTGTTTCCATCTGCCGGTGCGTTGGATAGAATCGCGTCGACATAGCAGTGTGGCTGACTGCGCGTTGCTTCAACACCCAGCGTTCGTCGTGGAAGCGTACAGCTCTCTTGGACTGGTGAACATGGACGCAGTTGCAATGGATGCGGCAATGTCCGTGACCGCAGGTAGTGCCACACCGCGCATACTCACAGCTAGGAACAAGGTCCAGTTCCGACGCGAGGCGGATGCCAAGTTCGGCAACCTCCTTCCGATCCGGCTATACTAGGTAGGACCATGAGTAGTGAAGCGAGGCGTCAACACAGTCGAGCCGAGTTGGATGGAGCACATAGATCGTTTGGCGAAGCGAGATACATTTTGGACCGAGATCGGGAGGCGAACACACTGAGTGCCGCTTGGATGTCAAGAAATGCCGACGGCCGATGGGCGTCGGGTTCACGCGCACCGAAGACTTGTCGCTCGCGATGCGCGTGATCAGCTCACCTTTCATTCCACCGGCAGGCACTTGGAGTGGAATGCCTGGCCGGAGCTGTAGTCTCTGAAAGAAGGGGGCAGGAACGACCAGTCTTCGCTCTCCTTGATGAGCACCTTCTTGCAGAGCGAGCACGGCGTCTGGTAGATCTTGTCGTAGTATCCGAGCCACGTGAAGAGGTGGTAGAAGCACGTGTCCGGATACTGCTTGCGGAAGTGCTCGAGCGCCTTGCGCGCGTGAAGGGAGGTGAGGCGAAACAGTTGGTGCGACGACTCGGACCATGCGCCGAGCGGAGCCTGCTCGTTGTACGGAAACACGGAGATGCGCTGCGTGTACTTGGTCACCTGCAGACACGCGGCGCGCGCGAGCTCCTGCTCCTTGCTGGCTTCGCGCGACTCGGTGATGCGCTGTTTGAGCTCCTCCATCTCCATCTTCGTGGCTTCCTCGGCGGCGAGCTTGGCTTTGGTGAGCATATCGCCCTTCTTCTTCTTCACAAGCTGCTGTTGCTGTTTCTTGTTCTTGTTGCGCGTGCTGCGCAGGCGACTGCCCCCAAACGCCGGTGACGTCGGTGTTGAAGGGGTCATGGGGCTCGCTGCGACACCCGATTCGCCATTTGGCCCACTCTCCGGCACCGGTGGGCTGAACGAGATGTGCACCGTCACCTCCTTGTTGATCTCGCACTTGATCGACTTGATCACACGCCGCCCTCCACGCGTCGTCTCGGTGTGCTTGAAGAACTTGAGCTTGCGGTTCTTTGCCATCATGTAGTCCATCATTTCGTTCAGGGTACTGCAGCAGAGCGCAACGTTAGGCGAGGGCATGCACGGCAATAAACACCCACAGCAGAGAGCGCATACCTCGGCTGCTTCTCTCCGAACGGGTCGAACACACGGCCGCGTTTGTGCGACTTCGGAACGAAGAACGCATTCGGTGCCGGGGGGCACCGCACGTCTCCCAGCATTTCCATTCGCGGGAACGCGCCGCAGAGCTGGTCCATGAACACGTTCTGCGCCTTCGTCCCCATTTCCTGGACTTGGTTCTTCCAGTGGTACTCGAGCATCAGGTTGCTGGGCGATTCAGCAGTGGCAAAGGCATCACAAGAACACAAGACGCCTCAGTGAGTCTGAGGGTGGCGACAGGTCGCCCGCCCGCAACAGCGCTGCACTCACCGGTGTGTCTGGTTCACATTGTCGATCGGCTTCGTCTTGCCGTCTGTGCCAACGATAGAGAGAGGGAGAAAGATGGAGCAGCAGCAACACACAGACACGGTTATTGGGATGACCAGCGCCACCTCTCCTCCCGCGTTGTCTCTTTTGCGCAGCCCACGAACCAAACTCCGGCACGAGCTTGCGCAGCAGCTTGAGGTTCGTCTGCACGCGCTCGAGCTTGTTTTTGATCGCAAGCCGCAGCGCGTCCTCCGAGCCCCCTGGTCCGCCTCCGGGCGTGCCGAGAGCTGAGGCCTCCGCGCCGCCACCTTCGCCGCCCGCCTGCGCGTCGAGCTTGACCTGCGCCTCGCAGAGCTCCAGCACGATGCTCTCGGCCGTGGAGCGCAGCACGCCCACGCGGCCGAGCAGGATGTCCGCGAGGTAGAACGGGTCGCTCATGCGCGCGTGCTTGGTCGTTCGCCCTCCGTTTTTCGTCTAGGCGTTAGTGAGAAAAGCAAGGGAGAATCGGACTCTTGTGAAATTACGCCAATAGCCTCAACAGAATCCTGTCCAAGTCGATCGAAACTTGACGATTTGCACTCCACCTTCCGGATAATTACAGACGTGTATTGAAAATTACGAAATGGTTTGAAGAATTGCAATACTCCCTACGATTACTTTCGTCAGCACCACTTTCCCCAATTCCCCTTCACACACTCGATCACCTCGATTCTATCGCTCGGCCAGTCCTTGCGTTGAGGACGGCCCCTCGCACTTTGCATCCGTCCAGGTTCACTGTCCGCTTGTCCTGCCAGCTTTTTGTTGCGCCAGCTTCGAGTCCAATGCGGGTTCTTCATGCTCCAGAGTTCCATGTTCCATGTCTTGACAAAAGTGAATCGCTCATGTGAAGGCGCTGTCTGACGGTGCGACTCACTGTTATCTTCTTGCCGATGCATAGCTTGCGACCCGTCAACGATGGCGATATAGGACGTGTCTCTAGTAAAAACAGCAGAGCAGCGCACACAAAACGAGAGTTTGGCACTCTTGACACACCACAGCCTCCTCCTCCTTCCTCTCCAGCTCAGCTCAGTCGTCCAGATCCGCGTCATCGTGCTCGCCCGCGGCGTTCTCCTCGTCATCCACGTCGATTGCCGCTTCGTCGTCATCGTCGTCTTCGTCCTCCACCAGAAGTTCATCGCCGTCCATGACCGCATCTTCGTCGTCGTCGTCCTCCTCAGCTGAATGGTCTTCGATCACGATGACCGATCTAGTGTCCGATTCCACTACGGACATGTCCTCTTCAACCTCCTCCTCCATATCCTCGTCCTCGACATCCTCGTCTTCTTCATCGTGGTGGGTTCTTGACACGACAGTGCGAGAGGTTGTCCCAGAAGCAGCCATATCTTCCTCATCGTCAGCGCCGTCATTGCTGTCGAAACCAGCGATGCCGTCATTGTCGTCATCGTCGTCGTCGTCAACAACCATAACTCCGTCGCGCTTCAGATCGGTGTCCAGGATTTGCTTCAGCAAGCTCGCCTCTGCCTTCACGTTCACCATCCCATCGACAACCAGCCCTTTCTGCGCTTTCCGCTCCAGCTCGTAGTTCGAGATCGCGACGATGTGCGCCGCCACCGATTTCGCCAGCGAGTTCGTCTCTTTCCGGACGTCGTAGCCACCTTCGAGCACCGACACGACACGTCCGCCACAGCAATCATCTGCCAGCTTCAGAACTTCCGCGGTCGCCCACGCATAATCGTCTTCAACATACCCAGCGGGCACACTCGGATCCTTCACTGCCGCAACGCCACCCAAGATGTCGTCGCGATGCCCATCGAATCCAGCTGAGATGAAGACGATGTCCGGCGAAAAGGCGCGCATAGCTGGCAGAATCTTCTCGGCCAACGCGGATCGGAAGGCGGCCGAACCACTTCCGGCGCCGGAGTTTTCCAGAGCGACATTGACAAGGTTGTCTCCATCGCATCCTCTGCCGGTACCCGGAAAGAAGCTTCCACCCGAGTATAAGTGAATCGAAGCAAAGAATGCGTCCGAGTCGTCCTTCAGCAGCTCCTCCGTCCCGTTGCCGTGATGAATGTCCCAGTCCAGAATCGCGATCTTCCGAATCCAAGGGTACATGCGAGCGTGCACCGCGCCGATCGCAACATTGTTCAGCAGACAGAAGCCCGATGACGGTGCGTCCGAGGTGCGACCATGTCGTCCGACGTGGTGGCCCGGTGGACGGACAAGGCACACGGCGTTGCGGAACTCCTTTCGCACAACACGGTCCACAGCCATGCACACCGTGCCGGCTGCAGCTCGAGCGACATCCCAAGACTGGCTGCTCACGTACGTGTCCATCGCCACTCCGTTCTGCTCCAAGCTCGAAACCCCGAACGCACCACCGAGACCAGACGGCACCTTCTCGGCTCCCTCCTTCGGCGCACTCTCGACAAAGCCGCGCTCAGTTTCGAAGACAAGCGATGTCAAGCTCGACTGCGACGATGACACCCGCGCGGTTGCAGCGATGGCATCCGAGGAGGCTTCAATCGAGCGCTCCTTCAGCTGCCTCAGGTAGGTTGGCGAGTGCACCATGAGCAGGGTCGTCTCTGGGGGGCACAGCTCCTCTGGAGACTGGCTCAAGCGGTCGATCTTGACTGTCTCCTGGTGCTTCTTACTCAAGCTACCAAGGATGTTGATGACGCGCTACATCAACAAGTAATAGAGTGAGTTCATCTCGTGCATCGCTCAAGCACCACGAAGCAAGCACAGCACGTACTTGTAGCCGCTCTGGGCACTCGGGGTGGTTCTTCGGCGTTTGGTGGTTCACGAATGCCGGGTGATACACCACGAGCGTCGTCGGATCGTGCACGTTGGCTGTCAGAGCTGTGTTTTCGTCCGTCAAGTCGATCATGACACGCTTCAGCTCGTCCATCACGCCACGTGTGTCGCTTGCCATGCTGCTCATGTCGGTCACACCAGCTTCCTCGGAGCGCTGTTCCGGTTTCACGCGATCGGTGGACTGGAACGACGAGAACGAACCCGCGTTCAGCACTTCTGGCCACTGAATTCGTTTCCACTGGGCCAAACACCGCTGGATACTCTCCTGCAGCACTTTTCCTCGCTGGATTCTGGCAGGGTCTTCTTGCAACCGCCCGCTCACGTCGATATCGCCATCCGGGGAATTGATGTTCTCGTCCGCGCTTTCGCGTGCATCGAGCGATCTCTGAATTGCGAGAACCATCTCCAGCGACGAACTTCTCTCCTTCCACAGCGCTTCCATTTCGTCCATGTAGAACGAAACGTAGACTTGTCGAAGACCAGCGCTGTCATCCAACTCGTCTGGTTCACCTTCGCCGTTGATGTCGTCAGAACCGTCGTCGATATCCGCCAGATCACCCACCTCGTTCGCTGTCAATGCTGTGCTGCAAACGCTCTCACCATTCTGCTCGCTTGGACCTGCTGCGCTCGCAACGATCTCATGCTTGATTACCAGTCCATCTTCTGCTGCCACCACTGGAACCAC
This sequence comes from Globisporangium perplexum, assembly GCA_023333865.1. Taxonomy (NCBI): domain Eukaryota; phylum Oomycota; class Peronosporomycetes; order Pythiales; family Pythiaceae; genus Globisporangium; species Globisporangium perplexum. The sequence goes on along the minus strand of JAASFS010000018.1, from coordinate 8,541 downwards.
ATCTTCCGCCTTCAATTGGGAAGTGTCCTTGTCAGTGCAACCCAAAAGAAGGAGCAGCGCGTCGCGGTAATACTTGAACTCTTGCTCGAACTCGGCAAAGCGCACCGAGAGTCTTCGGAAGCAGCTGAGCAGCTCGTTCTCGCAGTTATCCAGCAGTTCACCGAGGATCGGGCTGAACGTCTGCTGCATCAGGTTCACAAGAAGCGCATCCTGGCTCACTCGGGTGTGAGTGTTCTGCGCCGCCGTTGTCTTCTTTGTCACAACGTGGAGTGCCTTCTGGTAGATCGCTGAGGCGTGGCCCAGACGCTGACGTTCGATCGCCATGATGCCTTCAAGTGCGTGTTGGTAGTTCGACTCCTTCGCGATGTGTTTTCGAACTCCGGCTTCGTGCGCGTGAAGCAATCCCAAATGCTCCACCCAAGCGCTCTTGATAGAGTTCCCGTCCGCGTTCGAGGCGGAGCACACTTCTCCCACGCTCATCTCGATCGCAGTCACCTCTTCGTCAGACAAAGTAACATCTTCGATGAACTCGCCTGTCTCGGTGTCGAGCGGAAGCAGCCGCCAGCGACACCCGTCCTGTGAGAGATCCTTGCTTGCAGCGGTCGGCGTCTCAGGAATCGCCAAGCACACTTGCCACTCGAAGTCGTTCGAGTCGTCTTGGTCTACGTTAAGAACATCCAGCTCGCCATCCACAGCTTGTCTCGAAGTGCTGGGAACGTGTGCTTCCACCTCCTCGGCAGCATCATCCGTCACGGCTGTTCCAGCATCTTCGACGTGAACTGAGGCTTCTGAAGAAAGGGATGAACTGGGCTCATTCGAAGAGCTTGCGATCAGTTCTTTCTTCACCTCGAACGCTTCAGCTGCATCGATGTCTGGGAGAGACTGACTCGGTGACTTGACTTGCGAGGCCGCAGACTCGAGACCAGCAGCTACGTCAGTCATTGTCGGTGCAATCGCGCTTCGCGTCTCCCCCACCGGGCGGGGTGACGCTTCCTCAGCCGCCACAGCCTCAGCCTGCGTCTCCGCCAACACATCTTTCACGGTCACATCCTCGTTGTCGCTTCGAGTCGATAAATCTGCATCGCCGTTCCGCTCCTGGTCAAACTCGGTCGTACTTTTGGCACTGTGCTGTTCCGCAGGCACAGCCGCCGTCACGCCGTGATCTGACGCAGCTTCAGTCACTTGACAACCTTCGTCCGTGGATACGGTCGCCTCGACAGCAGTTGCCTTCACAGCTGGAGCCCTCTTCTTCATGATCTTCCGCTTCACGTACTTTGCTTGTCCTAGGATCTTGGAAGCGTTCGATTGAGATTCTTGAGGCAACACGACAGCAGTCGAAGTCGAGAATTCTGGCAGCAGATTCAAGTCTTGCATGAACATCGATAGCTTCTGCTTCTCGTTGTTGCTGGACATCTGGAGGCGAGCGCGGAAGTCCACGACCGTTTGCAGCTTCGCTTCGAAAACTCCATCGTGAGACTTCGCCGACACATCGTTCACTTCTGTCACGACGTTGAAGTGAGCGAGCTCATTGATCGCGGAGATCAACTTCAGGTGGCGTGACGTCGACATGAGTTCGAAGATCGGGGTCGTGCGAGGAGGCTGAAAGAGCGGGTCAGCTGAAACGCGCTCCGCGTACAGCTTGAGTTCGCCGACCATGAGTGACACCGCGTCTTGAATCTGTTCCCTACTCTCGCGCAGCTTCTGATCCTTCTTCGTGAACTCCTTCTTGATCACTGGACCAGCTCCAAACACATCGTCTGCGATGAAGGCTGGCGAAGCCAAGTCGTCCACTTGTTCGAGTTCCTGCTTCACGGACTTCAAGGAGCTCCACTGAACACGCTGAGAAGCCTCGATCAACTTGGCCGAGCGCTCTAACTTGGATACCCAAAGATCGAGCTTCTTGATCGAGGTGAGGAATGCGTTCTGGCCAGCTTTGTTTGACGCACCCGCAGAGGACGCCTTGACAGACGCTTGTTTCGAAGTGGACTGACGCGACTTCTTGTGCAGCTCATCCTCCGCCAACTGCCTCAGAACCTCCACTCGGCGCTCGGGGAAGTTTAGCACGATTTGTTCGTGGCGCGCGCCTTTCGATCCGATGCTGCCACCGAAGTACTTGAGTGCAGCTTTGTCGTACGCCATCGCTGCATCCTTCGCACTGGCAAACGTTCCCAGATTGACGACCTTGCCGTCGACATGAATCTGCGCGTGCGAATACACGCGGTGGGTTTGCACACCCAGATATTTCTTCGAACCTGGAGCAGAGTTGTCGTTGCTTGATTCCAGTTGAAGCAGTTTGCGGCGCTTGATAGCTGCGGTTGAGTCGCCACCCAGGACGGTGCCGTCGTCGCCTGATTCCGCAGCACGCTTGCCGCGGCCTCTTCCTCTGCCTCGTCCGCGTCCCCGTCCTCTACCGCGTCCAGAAGCGTGATCAGTAGCCGACTCGGCAGCCACAACACCTGGAGGTCCAGTCGTAGCTGCAGATTCAGATCCTGGGATCGAGGCGGCGTCAGCGGCTGGACGTGTCGAGGTTGGTGCGCCATCTTGTTTCGCTGCACTGTCGTGGAGGTGCGGAAAATTCAGCTCAACGCTCTTCCCGTAGTGACGAATCGCGGCCTTGTCGTATGCGTGAGCCGCCTCGATCTCACTGCCAAAGACGCCGAGGTGCAGATACTTGGTGCCCTGCCACAGCTTCGCCACGAACGGCTTCTTGATGCCCTTGAGTGTGATCTTGGACACCCCTCGGTACTTTGAGTCCTTGATCTCCTCCGTCGACCCTCCATCCGGGCTTGCGGCGCCAATCAACGACGACGCGGACGGAGCAGCAGCAGCAGCGGCAGCAGGTGTAGCGGCGGCGGCAGTAGCGGTGGCGGCAGTAGCGGCGGTGTCTGTTGATGACGCCGCTGCAGCGGGCTTCCGCGAGAGCGCTGCATTCGCCTCGATGCACTTCTTGCAATAGAACTCGCCGGTCGGGATGTCCACAAGCGGTGGCACGAGGCAATATGTGTGGTACTCGCCGTCGCAGCCGTCGCAGAGCAAGATGCTGTCCTGGTTGTGGTCGAAGCCGCAGACCACGCAGCCGTTGCTGTGAACGTGGAGGCCGCTCTGCTATTGCACCACTCGTCAGTGTGTGTACGCTATCTTGCGCATCGCATCCGGAGTAGGTGCCTTGGAGCACTAGCGCGTGACGTACCGCAGGCGCCTTTGCGCTGGTTTTCATCTTGTCGCCCGCCCACATCAGCGCTCCACGTCGACGTCAGCCACCGCGCAACAGCCTGCCGAATTGAGCGATAGACAGAGAGCTGGTGAGAGAGGAGAGAGCGGGGGTGTGAGAGCGTGGGGGAGGGGGGGGAGGGGGGAGGGAGGGTACGCGCGCTCAAGCCCCAATGCATGAACGCACGCACCTCTCGGTCGTCGCCTGCTGGGTCTGCTTGGTTGTCGCCTTCGTGTTGCTGCCGCCCGGCTTTTGCGAAACTTGATTAAAGTATACCATAAAGTTGGCCAAAACAGTTTAGATAATTACAAAAAAGTTTACAGATAATTACGAAAAAGCTCGTCGACGCTGTGTTCACTCTGTTAGTGAAATAAGGACAAATGTACAGTACTGTTGTACCGTGTTTCTCGAGATTCTTCACTATATAAAATCAAACTCAACTTTCACTAGATACGCTCCACTGATCCAGCTAAGTTCGAGCCGCCAAAGCACCTTGCACCAAGCATCAAGCGGCGACCAGCGAGCGACGGAGCTCCGCGCGCCGGCGAGTGAGCGCGACCACCCTTCTCCGCCAAGCGCGATGTTGCGCTCCAAGCGTCAGCGCACAGGCGAGCTTGGCACCTCGGACGATGAGCTAGCGCGCCTGAACCCGAGCCTGATGACAGAGCGCCAGCAGCTCGCGTTTCTGCTGCGCAAGACCGCGCCTGCGAGCGACGCGTCGGCGTTGTCGAGCGAGAGCTCCGATGACGATCTGATACAGAGCTTTGCGCGCGGCGAGCGGCGGATACAGCGTGCGTGGATGCGCATCGATTGTAAGCATGCGCGCGGTGTTGTGATCGTTGCTGACAAGAGGGCGTCGGTTTTGCTGACAGGACAAGCGGCAAGCAGTTCTTCGGGGAGCAGCGCCGACGCCGGCGCTGTCGAGGGCGAAGATGAGGGCGGTGGACGAGCTGGCGTGTGGAGGTACCGCAGCCGCGAGCCTAGGATCTCCGTGAAGACGCCGCGGAGTGAGGTCGCGCTCAACAAGACAAGAAGGGCGGCGGTAAGAGGAGCGGCACGGAAGAATGGGACTCTGGTCGGGGACGGCCGACACAGGAGCAAAAGCGAGGAGGGCGACACCAAGAACCAGGATGCGCGCTTTCCGCCGTCGAAGAGATTGAACTTGATGGTAGCGCCGAGGAAAGCGGATGAGAGCCGCTCCAGCAACAGCTCCAGCCAGCGCGAGAAGAAGAACAGTCCGTCGAGCTCCAGCGACGTGCTGCATATGGAGACGTTCGAGGGCGACGGATCGGCGTGCGGGAGCGACTTCTGGAGTCTGCACTGCGTGCTGTGCTGCGCCACGGACGGCTCGCGCTCGGCGCGAGGAGCGTCTTCGGAGGCGCTTTTCCTTTGCCCGAGCTGCGACCGCAAGTACCCGACGCAGCGTGCGCTGGGGCGAGTATGACCCGGACAGCTGTCGCATCGACCCGCTCAAGCACCGCTCCTATCCTGCAGACTACTAGCAGCACCAGCACGTATTTCCAACCAAATCGTCTTCGCTCTGTCCAACCCCACCGAACTACCGAAGGAGTCTGCTGCTGTTCATCGTGTTACCCGTGCGTCAAACAAGCATGAACGCTGTTGCTTAGCTTGCTGCGGAAGGATATCAGTTGCCCTGGAACGTCTGCTTCTCGAAGAGGTGCAGCGTGAGCGTGGCGAGGAACGCCGGGAACGACCGGCACGTCGTCAAGTATGCGAACACTCGCTGGTTGATCTGCGCACAATAGTCGGTCTCCAGCAACTCCAGCGCTCCGTTCGCCTCCATGCGAACGAGCAGTTCGTCGTCGTCATGATCAGCGTACACGGAGCGCAGGCGAAGCAGCTCCACCCCGTTGCTCTTCTTCAGATCGACCTTGAAACCCGTCAGAAGGTGTACAGCCTCCCGATACTGCTGGATCTGCTCGCGAAACACCTCCTTCAGTCTCTTGTTGAGCAGCTTCTGCCCTTCGACGGTCTCGTACGACGTAGTGGTGGTGAAGGTACTTGAGGCTCCAACGGGAGTCGTCAGCTGCAGAGGCAACACACACACGTCAGTCAGAAAGTACAAGCATCCCGGGTGAAGGCGGCAAACACAGCGCCACAGCACCTCTGAATCGACCAGCTCGCCCGCCTTGGTCTCGAGTCTCGCCCGTAAGATCTCGATCTCTTGGCGCAGCTTCTCCACCTCGCTAGATTTCGCTTTGCCCGCAAGCATCTCTCGGGTCGGATTGATGGACAGGTGAACAATCTTGGTTGTCTCCACGTTGAACTCACCCTTGCCCAGTCGCTTCTCGTACACAGCGAGCTCCATCTCGACCTTCTCCAGGTGCTTCGCCAAGTTACTATGCTGCTGCTTGGCTTCTGCAAGCTCCTTCTCCAAGCAATCGATTCGATGCTCGTACTTCTTCACCGCCGCCGGTGCTGACATCGCTTTCTGGGACGACCCAGCTTGCCGGATAAGCTCGTCTGCTTGTTTAAGCGCGGAATCCAGCAACTTGACGCGCTCCGACGACACCACAGCAGGATTCGACTCGTCCGGGTTCTCGTACGTTTGCAGGATCGCCACGAGCTCCTCGTTCACTCGTCTGAGGTGCCCTCCCATGTTGTCGGCGTTGGCAACTCGCTCTCGAAGCTCCGCGACTTGAACCTCGAGCTTCGCCGACTGGTTCCCTGAGCTGACGAGATCGCTTTGGAGCTTCTCGTGATGCTTTTCAAGGCGACGAAGCTGGATATCGGCATTGCTCTTTTGATCAAAGAGCATCTCGTACGCGTTCTGGCGAGCCTTGTACAGCTGGACGGCAGCAGCTGCTGGTCGCGTGGCGAGCATCTCCAGCGTAACCTCGGCTGCCAATCAACACGTTTCCGTCAGAGTTAGAGGCAGCCGCATTGACGGCATTCGATGCAAAGACTTACCCGAAGTATTGTTCTTCACAATTGGCTCGAAGTACGTTTGGAAGTCTCGATGAGACTGCTCCAAGACCAAATACGTTTCCTGCGCAGTCACAACACATCGCATGGTAGTAAGCAGACAGACGGGAGGCTGTAAATCCAAAGCATTCACGTACGATCTGCTTCTGCGCGCCGGCTAACTTCTCCTCGCTGACCGCCAGCTTTCTTTGCATCTGGAACACTTTCTCCTCAAGAACAGATGCGTGCTTCGATGACTCGATCAGCCTGACAAGCTGGACACAAGGGAGCGCAATCCGAATTCGGCAGTTAGTAGATCCAACACAACCAACAGGACTGCCACACCATCCGCCTCACCTCATGCTTGAGCTTGCGCTCCGCTGACTCCATTTCACCGATTCGCTCGTTCAGAGCACGAATGTCGCGCGCATTCTCAACTGTTTCCAGCGCGCCTTCCAGGCTTGTGGTGACGCTCTGCACCTCGATATCTTTCTCCTTCAGCTGCAGTTCAAGCAAACGAAGTTTCGATTCCAGCAGTGGGTCGTGCTGCTCCGCGTCAGACATTGTCAGGACGTCACGTCAACGATCTGCGCAGCATCGACAATGCTCAGTGTGAAACACGCGTACCTTCGACTTGGTCTCGTTCGCCGCAGCAACAGCGATGTCGAGCTGGTCCTCCAGGAGTTTGATCTATGAACACAATCAGCACTCTCGTGAGAAACACGAGCCGGTGGAAGCTCACGTGAATGAGAGCCCATCGCATACCTTCAACTTCGACTGCCTTGAGACGGTTCGAAGCTCGCTCGCGCTGTCCAGAGCTTTCTCCTTCCACTCGTTCAGGCTGGTCTCAACAAACTGCAGCTTCGAATCCAGCTCGACGATCTTCTTCTGCATCTTGAGCTTCTCGTTCGAGTACTCGTTTGTCACCGTTTTGAGCTCAGAGCGCGTCTCCTCCTCCTCTACGACAGCATACTGAAGCTGGCGACGGAGCTGGTCCAGCTGCAAGTCGCGCTCCTTCAGCTCGATCTGGTGCAGCTCCGAGCTGCGCCGAATATGAACCTGCAGCGTCTCAACTTCCTTCTGTAGCTGCGCGTTCTGCACCCACCACCATTGACAGCACTCAGTCAGTTCGCGAGAAGCGAGTACATGTATACCGTGGAACTTGCGTGCCACCAGGTTCTGACCTTGGACGACGCAGCGCTCTCACTCTGCAGTCGCTGGCGCTTGGGGGTGCGGTCGCCGTCGCCATCGCCGGCCATCTCTACGTTCACTGCGGCAGGCGAGCAGCGACGTTAGTGTACCGCCACGTTCACTTTCCCCCCTCCCAAAGCTACAGCCAAATCAGCGCACGCACGCTGTTTCCGCTCTCGCTCCAGCACCAGCACGCGCGCCTCCAGTCGGCTGACGTAGTCTGGCGCGCCTCTGTCCGCGCGCAGCCGCGCCGTGTCCTCACCCTCCGGTTCGGTCAGGAAGCTGTTGTCTCCCCCGCGCTGTGCGCGTGGTGTGCTGGTCAGGCGCGGCGACGGCGACGTACAGAAGCGAGTACCCTAGACGCACCTGACGTCGCGCGCGGGGTCCCACGAAGAACGCCTGCGCCGGGCCCAGGGGGATCGGCGAGCAGAGGAAGGGTGCTGCTGCTGCTGGAGCGTCGCCACCGTCGACGTCGTCGTCGTTGGCTGCTCCGCGAATGCTGGCTTGTCCTCCTCCGTCCATGCCTGTTTGTTTTGGCGAACTGTAAATATAACAAACTTATGTTCCGAATCTTTCGATACAAAAAACTAGTCAAAGCAAAACTGTAAATTAGCAAGAGCTGTCCAGCACCTCCGAACGCACGGCACCGCGCTGGACATGGCGACGACCGACCATGTACACAAGAGCTCAAGAGCAGCTCAGCTAGCAAGTCTGCGTCGCAGATCACGGATGCGAGATCCGACAGATCTAGGGCGGCGAGATCCGGAGGCGCGGCCGACCGAGCACGAGAGGTTGCAGCGCCGAGACGACTACGAACTCGACAGCTTCGAGCGTCACCTTCGCAACGACCACAGTCACGGAACTGCCGTGGATGAACGCCATCTTCGCTGCCTGGATCCTCTATCGGCACTTCTACACAGTCAAGCGCATGACGTCGCTCGCGGAAATTGCAACGGAGCACTAGCAGGAGCATGAAGCGAGTCGATCGAGCGGTGTTGTGTCGTCGAACGAATCTGCAAGTGCTACGAGTATCGACGTTGCAGTGCTGTTTGGCGCGCGAAGCGACGAGACGAGTCTGGTGGAGACGCAGTTCGGCGGACTCTCGTTCGTGTCGAGCGTCGCAGTGTTCGATTCGTCGTCGAGAGCACCAAGCAGAGCAGCAACAGCAGGCGATCAAGCGAGCGATACGAGCGGGAAGCACGTGGAAGCAGAAG
>JAASFS010000179.1:0-28838 GCA_023333865.1 Globisporangium perplexum | reverse complement strand
CGCCGGCTGGGGCTCCAAGGTCTTCACGCTGAACGACCACTACTTCTGGGTCCCGATCGTCGGTCCGATCGTCGGCGGCGCCATCGGTGGGCTCGCGTACACGGGCTTCGTCGAGATCCACCACCCACAGGAGTAAGCGCGGGCTCGCGTGTCTGGCAGCTCTCTGTCTCCGCAAGCTCCGCGTCGCTCGTGTACGACACCTAGGTATCATTTTTCGCGCTCCGCGAGGCTGCGCGCCTCGCTCGTTGCTTCGACGCTCGCTCGTGTGCGTGTCGAGCATCTCGCGACTGTGTTGTAAATGTACCCTCCTCCTCCTCTATCTGCTTCTCGCTTCTTTTATCCCCTCGCTCGTTGTCTCTTGCGCGCTCCATGGTTGCACGATGCGCATGAAGCGCATGATGCTTGTTCGGGTGATCCGCGCTGACCTCTCTCAGCTGCCATCGCCCCGAGTCTCTCGAGATGTGCGCAGCATGGCTACTTCAAGGTGGTCGGGTTCCAGCGAGCAACACTTTGCCTCGAGCGATCCATGCTGGCAAGCCACGACTGCCATACAAACGCCAAGTCAGAGTATGCGCTTTTGCGCAAGCACTGGAGTCTGGTGTCGGTGTGCCAGCACAGAGCTCGTCGACCACCCGCACCGCGGACACCGCGACGCGTTTTGATGCTCGAGCGCGTGCGTGCCGTTCGTCACCGCGGCGACTCGTTGTGCTGGCCGTGCTTCGGTGGAACTGACGACGGCGACGACGACGGACATCGGCGACAACCGTGTCCGACCCTCGCCTGGAGGCTCCTCAGTCAGAGTCTTGCTCGAGCGATCGACTGGCGCAAAGCGCGCAGCGCGACGACCACAGGAGCGCGCGCTCTTACTCTCTCTCTCTCTCTCTCTCTCTCACACACACACACTCCGTGTGCGACGGCACCGGACGAGACGCAAGTGGCTCGGAGCTCGCCGCCGCTGCGATCGCGACGCGCGTATATTAGAGCCTACCTTATGCATACATCAGCTCGTCGTGCCTGCTAGAGCTGCTTGTAGACGGCGGGGACGACAGCCGCCGTGGTTGCTCTGGAGCGGGATTCGATCTCCTGCCCCTTGAGCTGCATGACGCGCGACGCCGTCGCCGCGAGCTTCGCCATGGTCGCGTACTGCGCCTGCGTGAGCTCGTGGCTCTTCATGTCGAGGCAGCAGACGGAGCCCACGACCGTGTTGTCGCGCGCGACGATCGGGAAGCCGCAGTAGAACCGCGCGCCGAGCTGCTTGACCGGCACGTAGTTGCTGAAGCGCACGTCTGCCTCCGGGTGCGGCACCACGAGTGGCTTGTCGTCCAGGATCGTGTGCGAGCAGAACGCGTGCGTGCGCGGCAGCTCGATCTGCTGCAGGTCCTCGAGGTTCGCACCGAGCACGAGCTGCTCGCTGCCGGTGATCACCGTGATGAGGCTCGCGTAGCACTCGAGCTCGCGCGCCGCCAGCGACGCGATGATGTTGAACTCGTCCGCGTTGCCGATCTGGTCGATGCAGTCGCGCTCGATCGCGCTCAGGCGCTCGGCCTCGTTCTCGGCGCGCGGGTACGCCGGCGCCTGCGCGTCGGCTGCCGCTGGGTTTTCCGATACACTGATGCCGTAGCTGCGCGCTTCGGCGTTCGCGAGCACGCACTGCTCGAGCGGCAGCGACTCGACCTTGAGATATGCGTCCAGCGCCGCATGGTACTCGCGCTCGTGGCTCGCGTCCGTGAGCGAGAAGGACGAGCTGCCGCCAGCGCGCTGCGCCTCGGTGGTGTCTGCTTGGCCCACGAGGTGCTTGATCACGGACTTGACCGACCGCTTCTTGGACTCGGAGCCTGCCGACTCGAGCGCGCCGCGCAGGAACGTCGCCATGGTCGCTGAGGGCGACGGCAGCCCTTCCGGGGTCGGCAGGATCCGCGGCGCGCCGAGCCCGCTCGGAGACACGAGCGAGTAGTCGCAATACTCCACAGCCTCCATGCACCTCGAGCACACGCGCGCGGCTGCGACGTCTCCGCTTCGCGTCTCGACATTCTGGATCGACCAGTCCTTGTCGCACACGAAGTAGCCGCAGAGGTAGCAGCGTTTCTTCTTGGAGAAGACGTGCAGGCTCTTGGTGCAGCACACGCAGTGAGGGTTCTTGGGCACGAACGCCTTGCGGTCCGCGAAAGTCTGCACGCCGAGGCGCCGGCGGCGCACGACCTCAGGGAGCCGCGTGGCGCCTTTGGCGAGGAACGCCAGTCGTGCGCGCATCGTGCTCGAGCTCGCCTTGCCCTTCACGCTGCCGTTCACGTCCGTGTACTGCGCGTAGAAGAGCACGCGCATGAGGTTCTCGTTCGGCACCTTCTCGACGAGGTACCCAGCCACGACGTCGTGCATGTCGTTCACGCGCTCGCGGTCCTTGGACTTGGTCTTGCCGGCGCGCAACTCGTCCTCGCCCATGGACGCGATCGTGACCGTGAAGCCGGCGCTCAGATCTGTCGCGCTCTTGTGCTTGAAGTGCTCCAGGTAGCACCACTGCTCATGCTTGGAGAGGATGTTGGCGCGCACGAACGTGCTCGTCTTCACCGTGAGTTGCTCGTCACTCGCAGTCGCAGCGTCGCTTTCTTCGGCTCCGCTGTGAGCTGTCGAGGGAGGAGACACGACGTGCACGCTCGAGCCGTAGATGTAGTCCTTCCGGTAGAGCGCCTGCATGACGGAGTTGTGCTCGCTCTCGTTCCCCGGTCGCAGGATGTTGATGAGCTCGGCGGCGCTGCAGCGGATCTCGCCCGCCGAAAGCACCTCATGGGCCTCCAGCTTCTTCACCGCGTTGCGCTGATGTTGCTGCTGCGTCTCCACCTGACGCTGGAAGATCGCGAAGCGGTTGTTGCTCGCCTTCCAGCGCCACTGGCTCACCGATAGGTTCGTGAGTGCGCGGTAGTCGATCACCGCTTGCGTGTCGAGCGCGCGCTTCCACAGCTCCTCGCTCGACAGCAGCACGCGCGAGCAGTCAGGGCCGTGCTCGTGGTTGTGACAGGTGTCAGTGCTGCCGCCGGCGGTGGCTGCGCTACGGCTGGCGAAGCCGTCAAAGCCACCGGCGCTCGAGGAGCTGCCAGCGGCGTTGGTGTCGCGCACGATCGGCGACGGCTGTCGTAGCTGTGTGGTCGGCATCGTAAGGTGGCTGGCGGAGGCGAGGCTGGTGGTATCTCGCTTGTGGCGGGAGATTGAGGAGTGAGGACCAAGTCGCTCGGGACGCTCGGCAGTCTCTCTCCAATTCCTCCTCTCTTCTCCCACCTGTTGCTGATCGCTACCGGCGCTCCATCCGCTCGAGTTCCCCGGTGTTCCGAGCTGCAGCACCTGCCACGCACGACTTGTCTCTCGCAAGTCGAGCATGAGTGGGCGTCGTCGACGTGTAGGATGCCTGGGATAAGAACGACGACCAGCCATCTGACGACCAGAGGGAGTTCATCTTGCTCGTTTAACACGGGTGGCGCGTTGCCGCTTCGCCATGCATGCATGCGGACACAGCGTCCACGCAAGCAAGAGTCCAGCGTGGGTCCAGCGTCGCTCAACGAAAGCGCCTCGCCTGGTGCTGCCAAGGGGCATTGACAGCGCTGACGACGAGGAAGGGAAGAGGGAACTCAACGCAAGCCTAACGATGCAGCAGTCTGCTTCATGGCGCTCAAAGCCGTGAAACGCAATTCGGAGCGTGTCCGAGCTCCAAGCGCGCTCTCTTCTTCACGCTGCCAGGCAGGCTTCGTCGAGTGTCTTGATCTCTCTGTCGTATAGTGTGAGTGTGGCGCTGCTCTCTCGCTCGCTCGCTCGTCTCGCTTGAATGCTCGCTCGCCTGATGGCCAGTAGTCAGAAGCCGTCAAAGATCGGGCGAAATAACATTGCGCGTGAGGCTCCGGCAACTGGCCATCAGACTCGGTTGTCGACACAGGAGTCGCCGAGACATTGACACAGGCAACTCACACACGACTCAGCGCACGCAAGCACACAAGCAGTGCACGCGCCTCAGATGACACGCAAGCAAGCGCAACAGACTCATACACGAGAGAACAAGAAGACCGGAACTTTGTAGCACCCCGCCTCCCAACCAACCAACCAATCATCTCTCGAGTCGCTTGCTGCTCCAGCTCCTCCCTACGCCTGCGATCCGAGACTCGCCTGCTCCACGCGATCCAACACGTCCAGACAGAACTCCGACACGCGCGCCTGCACCAGCAGCCGCTGGATCAGCTCCCGCACCTCCGCGTCCGCCGACGTGATGCACGTGCAGAGCGCCGGGAAGAGCTCCAGCACGCGCCGCGGCCCCATCTCGACCTCCGACGCACTCCCCAACAAGATCACCACGCGCTCTCGAGCTGCTGTGAGCGCCGCCGCCGCCGCTGTCTCACTGCCTTCTTCCCCGCTCGCTGCGCTTGACGACCCAGCGCTCGCGTTCACTATCCGCCCCGTCGCCGAACGCTCCAACGTCGCGAACGCGTGCAGCGCCGTGCTCGCGCAGTTCACAAGCTTGAGCTGCGCGAGCCTCGACAGGTCCGCGTCGCCGCGCTGGATGCTCAGCGTCGCCAGCTGCCGCACACAGCACTTGATGAACTGCTTGTTGTGCTTCGGCGCATCCACGCCCGAGCAGAGCAGCCCCAGGAGCTCGCTCGAGAACTCGCTGTCCTGGTGACGCCCCGCCTCCTCCTCCTTGATCGCTCGGTCTCGGTCGCTGTTGCCGAGCAGCGCGATCACGCTGTCCACCATGCACTCGAGCACGCTCAGCACGAGCACCTCGTCCTCCTCGCCCTGCACGTACGACGGGAACGTGCCGCTGCCCGGCTGCAGGAACAGGTTGATCGTCGCCAGCAGCGGCTGCCAGCACGCCTGCTCCAGCCGCACGGACGCCAAGCCGTGCGACACGAGCACGAGCAGCACGCGCAGCGCGTGCTTCCAGAGCTCCGCCGACACTTTCTGCGCCGCCGCCGACTGCGGCTTGCTCGGCGATGGGCTCGCGGACGACGCGTCCCCCCCGAGCGGCGGTACCACGGACGCGCCGCCGTCGCCGTCCGCCTTCAGGAACGGCTGGATGCAGAACAGCACCTCGAGGAACCGCTCGCCGCGCGCCGCGGACGACACGCTCGCGTACAGCTTCGCGAGTGCCATGAGTGCGTGGCGCGTGAAGAACACCAGATTCATCTGCGACGACGACGATGACGATGACGACGCGCTCACGTACGTGACGAGCTGGTCGAGCAGCTTCGTATGGACCTGCGGGTGTGACACGAACGACCCGCAGTCTTCGAACGCGTTGAGCACGCGCGACTGCAGGCTGTTGGTCGTGATGTTGGCGGTTGCCTTCACCTCTGCGCCGCGCCGCAGCACGTGGCGCAGGAGCAGCGCTTCGAAGAGATCGAGCATCTTGATCACGTTCGCCACCTCCTTGAACTCGTGTTCTCTCGCCTGCACGTACAGCGTCACGAGGACCAAGACCACGGCGCTCGCGATCTCCTGCTCCTCGTCTTCTCTCCACACCACGGCGGCCTTCGCCTCCCCGCCGTTGCTCCCGTGCGAGGCAGGCGGTGAAGGCGAGCGACCAGCGCTCCGGTCTCCGCACAGCCGCAGCAGCTGCTCGAATGCTTCCGCCCACAGCGCAGGATCGCGAGAGAGCGACGGCGTCGCGCTCGGCCGCTTGGCACTCGACGCCGGAGCGATCGGCGCGCTCGCGGACGCCACCAACGCGCCGCCGACGACGCGCATCCCCGCGCCGGCGCGCACCGGCTGCGACTCGAACTCGCCGGACGACGACACCTGCAGCAGCGTCTGCAGCGTGTCCACGGCCGCGAGTACCACCTCCTTCGACACGCCGCTCTCGGCGTTGCGCGCCACGTGCCGGAGCAGGTGGCGCCACACCGTCGAGAACCACGACGCGTGCGCCAGCAGGTACTGCCAGTTCGTCTGTAGCACGCGGCTGATCCCCGCGAGCATGAGCACGCGCGACTCGTCCCACTGCTTCTCCGCGTTGTCACGCGAGTGGTGCATGACGAACCCGCCGGTGCCGGCGCCACCGCCGCTGGCTGCAGCCTTGGGCTCCGACGACTCGCTCCGGCCACCGCCCTTGTCCTCGTTCAGCTTCGCCGCGAGCGGGAGCACGGTCTCGTCGATGAACATCTGCCACTCGCCCAGCCCGAACTGCGCGCCGTACGTCACCGCCGAGCCGAAGAGTGTGTTGATCGCCGAGTTGCGCACCTCGCTGCGGTCGTCCAGCGCCACGTACGACAGCTCGCCGAACGCGCAGATCCAGAGCGTACTGTCGCGCTGCTGCTGCTGTTGGTACTGCTGCTGCTGTTGGTGCTCGTCTCCTCCTGCTCCTCTTTCTCCCGACAGCGGCCGCGCGCTCTTCTGCTTGCCGATGATATCCGCGACACTCCAGAGCTCGTTCACGGCCGTCAGGCTGATGTTCACGTCCTTGGCGCAGCATGCGAACCGACCGATGCACCGGACACAGTGGGGCAGGTATTGCGTCGGCATCGCCACGAGCAGGTCGTCCACGACCAAGCGGAGGCACTTGAACGCGCTCACCTGCGTCTTCGCGTCGCCGATCTCGCCCGCCTCCTGGATCGCGCCGAGCACAAGCGGCCAGCCGCTGTGGATCAGGTGGCCACACGCGTTCAGCAGGTCCAAGATCCCGACCAGCACGCGGTCCTTCATCTCGGACCGCACCAGCTTCGAGAGCGGCAGGAAGAGCTCCTGCTGGTCAAATACGTGCGGCTCCGACGGGTTCGCCCGCGCGTACGCCTCGACCTCGGCGAGGTTGCCCTGGCTCGGAGCCTTCGACGTCGGCGACAGGCTGTTCACTGCGCTCATGAGCGCGTCTTGCATGAGCTGAAGGATGTTGTCGGTCGTGAACACCTGGAACTGGTTCAGCTGCGGGAACTGGAGCGGCGACACGCACGTGCTCATGAGGACCAGCTCTTTCATCACCTCTTCGAAGCACCGCTTGCTGCTGGACGCCAACTGCGTCAGCATGCGCAACGCGAAGCACGGCATGAACGTCCCCGATCCCATGAGCCCGACGCCCAGGTAGTTCTGGTAGATCTTCATATGGTGGCTGTTCGGCAGCGCCGGGAGGTCCCCCGGGTCCGCCTTCGTCTTCGCTGTGTTCCCCGTCGCCATCCCCGTCGAGACGCCCGTCGAGCGCTGCAGTGCCGCATCTGCATCGCTCCGCGAGCCGAAGCTCGCTCCTCGAGCTGGAAGCGGCAAGCCGACCTGGTCCCAGCACACTTTGCGCACCGCCCCGAGTAGCTTCCGCAGCGCGGTGCTGCTGAGCTTGAGCGCGTCGCGGAAGAACTCGACGATCGAGTTCCCGAGCATCACGAGCTGCTGCTCCACGTCTTCGTCCTCGATGCGGAACGCGCTGATGCGGTAGTTCTTGGTCGGGATCTTGTTCTGCCCGCTCTTCATCTTCGGGTCCGTCAGTCCGACGACGATCTCGAAGCCCTCGAGGAGCGCGCACCACTCGAGCTCCGTCAGCTCTTCCTCCATGATGTGCGCCGCGCCGAACAGCGCCTTCATCGCGTGCACCTCTCGCCACGTGATCACGACGATGCAGCTCTCGCCGTCATCGCTCACGCCGTCGTCCGCCTGGTCGATCGAGCCGGAGCCAGAGCCGCCCCCAACAGAGCCGCCGATCGACAGCGCCTTCGTGTTGCTCTTGATGCCGTCGGGCAGTGGGAACGAGAACGCGCAGAGCGCCTTCAGACACGAGATCACGACGTCGTCCATCTTCCGCGCACTGTTCTCCAGCGTCGCCTCGCTCTCGATGTTCGAGCGCAGCCGCGACGCGATCGTCGCCAGCACGTGGTACGCCTTGAGCGACATCGTCACGAGCTCCACTTCGCGGCAGTGGCGCATCATGCAGTTCGACGAGTGGATCACGTACGGCGCGATGCGACTCACGCAGCTCGTGCAGAGCGCGTCGCTCTCACTCGGGTCCGATGTCGTACGCGAGAGGTCGAAGAGCGACGACACGAGGTTGCTCTGGCACGTGAACGCGACCCGGATCGCGCTGAAGAACTGTTGCAGCGACGGCGTGTCCTGCTCGTTCAGCAGCTCCAAGCCGGAGCGAGGGGCGATGAGCGAGTCGTTCCCCAGTGCCTTGAAGTCCACCGGCGGCGACGTCGTGATCACCGACGAGAGGGTGCGCGAGATGTGGAGCACGATCGGCTCCGGGTACTGCGCTAGCGCCGCGACCATGCTCGCCTCCAGGCACACGCGATTGAGCACCTCGAGCGACAGCAGCACCGGCCACGTCACGAAGCTTCCGTTGCCGTTCACGCCCGAGCCGTTCGACGAGCTCACGTTGTTCGAACTCCCACCGCCGCCGCCGTGGCTGAGGAACGTCTTCACGTCCTGCGCTGTGATCTTCGAGTGGCTGGGGGACTTGGCGCTCCCCGGTTGGTAGTACGCGCCAGTGGCCACGATCTCCAGGAGCCCGCGGATGATCACCGTGCACTCATCCACCAGCACGTCGCTGAAGTTGCACAGCACGATGCTCGCGAGACGCATGACGCGGACGAGTAACGGGAAGAACGGACCGCTCGATCCATGGCTGCCACTGCCACTGCCGCTGGAGCTCGAGCTGCTCGAGGTGGCGCCGCTCGACCCGGAATGCTTGTCGACGCAGCCCATCTCGAGCGCCGACTGCACGAGCGAGCACACGTGCTGCTTGAGCACGCCGTGGAACTCCGGGTCGTCGCGGAAGAGGCGGTGGTGACTGCTCAGGATCGCCTCGAGCAGCTCCACGCCGAGCGCCGCGCTCATCGGCGACGTCGCCGTGCGCTTGAGCCATACGCCGCTCTCCTCGCGGCTCATGAAGCAGAGCTCCTGGAACACGAGCACGCCCACGTGCTTGGCCTCCGGACTCCGGTGCACCTTCCCGAACGCGAGCGACACCACCTGGCGGATCGTCATCGCCGCCGTATTGCCCACGACGGAGTTCGCGCCGCTGCTGGCACCGTGGAGGTGGATGCAGATCCAGATCGCCTGCATCACTAGGTCCTCGTTGCCGACCAGCGCGTTCTCGGGCGGTGCAGCGGGGGCGGCGGCCCCCTTGCTCCCTGCTCCACGCAGCGTTCACAGTAGCACACAGTGAGTGCTGAGGCTCCTCGCCACCTCCCCCTGCGCGCGCACGACTGCAGGCACAACTACCGTTGCGGTGCAGCGTGAGTCCGCTGAGCGGCCCTCCCCGCCCGCTGCTGCCTGCGCGAGTGGCGCCGCCGTTGCTTGTGCTGACGGTGCTGGTGGTGGCGACGATCTCCTTGTCCTCGTAGCCGAGCGTGACGAGCTGCAGCAGCGTCTGCAGCAGCTTGACCTGCACGTCGGCGTGCGCAGTCTTCTCGGCCTGGATCTGCAGCACGCGCAGGATGCTGCCGACGCTCGCCTGCTCGATGGCGTCCCAGCTCACGAGCCGCTGGATGCTCACGAGCGCGAGGATGATGGTCTTGTGCGGCGCGTTCGTGTGGTTGCACGCGAGCAAGAAGGGCCGCAGCACGCTCTCACTCTTGAAGAGCGCGTGGCCCGGGCCCGGTGGCGCGCCGCCCGCGCGCAGCGCCGCCGCGTACTGCGCCTGCAGCTGCGGCAGAGCCTCGGCCGCGCGGTCCACAGCCTCGCGCACCACCGGGTACTTTTTCTTCGTCTCCGCGCGCAGCGCCTTCAGGTCGTCGGCGATTAGCCGCAGGAAGTCCATCGCAGGCGGCGCAGCGGGTGTGACGTGCACGCGCACGCGCTGGAGCCTAGAGCCGAGGTAAGGTGGGTAAGTCGAAGTAGGGAGGCAAACGCACTGTGGACGCTAAGTGCGAAGCGTACTTAGTCGGCGATTTATAGGATTTATAGTGCTCGCGTCGAGGGCGAGAACTGGAACTGAGGTGAGTGTTCGAGATGCACGGAGACGTAGCAGGCGATGAAGGAGAAGATGCAGGAGGCGGTAGTGCTGCGATGGAGTGGACATCCGCTCGGGGGTTGTCGCCGCCGCGGGAGATCGGCTGTTGTGGTGATCCGAATGAAATCGGCGGACCGGAACTGGATTTGAGGGATCTCGTTCCTTGCTTGGTATCAACTAACTATCGCGGATCGACGTCTCCGCTGCGGCTGCGCTGGTGCCACGCGTCGTACAAGCTGCTTCGTGGCGGATCGGGTGGTCACATCCTTGCACACATAGCGTAGCACATGCCGCCCGATGGCCAGTGCGCTTCGCCTCACTGGCGCTGGACGCACGACGAGGAATGCACCGAGAGCGCGAACACCCGGCGAAGAGGAGCTGGACCCATGTCCAGTTGACCGCGTGCCTCCGACCGCCGACTCAGCTCGCCCCCGCGTTAAGCCGCTGCTTGGGCGAGGTGCGCGTGACGGTATCGGCGCCGGCTCTCGCCGAGCTCTCGTGAGAAGAGCGGAGCCATGTCAGCTCCTCGGCCACTGACGGGCACGGTTGGCGCCAGCGGGTAGGCCGGCCGAGCGCGAACTCAACTGCAACGAGTGGCGCCGATGCAAGGGGAATCTCAGAGACGTTCGGTTCGCGACGAGATCTCGCAACGCGAGCCGCAGTCACAGCCGGTCTGACAACTTGCTTGTCCGCTCGTTTGAGTGTCGAGCCGCGTGGCCACTCCGCACTTTGCAATCTGCACTCGATCAAGCACTCGCACAGCGTTCCCTGCTGCGCCGGCTACTGCAGATGGCGCACCCGATCATGAGTGGACTCGGCTACAGTCGCTTCCTCGTTGAGCGCTTCAATCCGGAAGCGCGCGCTCTCGAGGTCGACGCCGCGGACCGAGTGACCGACTCCGCGATGAAGAGTGTGCTCTCGTCTGATGAGATCTCGCGCAGATCGACGGCCGAGGAAGAGGAGGAGGCTGAGCCTGAGACTGAGACTGAAGGAGCTGAAGCTGCTGGTGATACTCGAATGAGGGAAGCGAACCTCGAGATCGGGGGAGGAGGAAGAACTGAAGAGTTTGGCGCGTCCATGCGGCTCGGCGAGATCCCTCGATCGACGCAGCAGTCCTACGAGCGGATCGCGCGGATCGCGACGCACGCCGCGGAGCAGATCGATTGGCAACAGCTGCGCAACAGCACAACGCTCTGGGACGAGAAGAAGCGGGTGTCCGCGACCCCAAATTTCTCGATCTACACGCGCCAGAATCGCGGGATGCACTACGTGATGGCGATTGGCACGGTGTCCTGCTCCGCTTCGGAGCTCAAGGCCATCCTGCGACCGACGACCAACGCCAAGTACCGTGCTGTGATGGTCGAGCTCTACGGCGACGCGTTCCTCGACGGCTCGATCCGGTATCAGCCACGAGCGAGCGTTGACCACGGCAAGACCAGCAGCAATGACGCGCGCCATGGCCGGAACAGGGACGCCAGTGGGAGCAGGAGTAGCGCCCACACAAGAGCCGTCCGGAGCTCGACCTCAGCGACGGAACCGAGCGATAGAGCGTCGTACCAACCGCGGCACTACAAGACGATCACGAGCGAAGCCGCGCTCGGACCCCACCACAGCAGCTTCATGGCGAAGACCGCGACGTTCGCCAAGTCGCACGTGTTCGCGAAGGCACACCAGTGGTCGTTCCTCGAGTGCTTCCTGGAGAACCCCGGTCAGCGTGGCTTCACGGTGTCGATGTCGTCGCTTGGACCGTTCTTCGGCGCCTCCGAGTCTCGGGGCTTCTACAACAAAGCCATGTCCTGGATCGGTGGACCAGTGGAGCAACTCCAGGGTATCACGGCCGCGTATTCGGTCGTCCCGACCCCGAGCAGCCGGAGAGACGGCGGCAGTGAGGTCCAGGTGATGTTCTACTCCAAGTTCGCTGAAGACTCGACAGCGTTCGGTCCGTTCAAACGCCACACATACAAGCTCGCGCTCCGATCGCACCTGCTGCAGATGGCGCGAGCCGCGACCCGGCTGCCGATCATGGTGCGCCGCCGGCGCCTTGAGGCGCTCTCGCCGAGCGACAACCACGCGTTCACGCTCTCGAACCCGCTCTGCATCTGCTGCACCACGACGCTGCACTTCCTCAAGGCCAAGTCCCGCTGCCGTGCGTGCGGCTACTTTGTGTGCGACAAGTGCTCCATCGAGCAGGAGGTTGAGGTCGAGCCGCAGGCACCAATCGCGCGCGCGCGCGTGTGCCAACCCTGCATCCGGCGCGTGGACGAAGCCATCTACGAGCGTGCGTCGGCGCTGGACGAGTCCGGCAACGGTCTCGCGTCGGGGGTGTCGCCGGAAACACCGTCCAACCCCAAGTCCGCGTCCATGGCGAACACGCTCGACCGCATCCTCCACGCCGGACCAGACGAGAAGCGGCAAGCGGTCATGTCGGTCGTCAAGTACGTGCTCGACGATGACAGCAGTGTCAAGCAGCGGCAAGACCAACGAGACCAGCGGGATCGGAGGCAGCGACCGAGGCGGCGGAAGTCGCCCTCGCGGCCGCGCTCGTCGTCCCTCTCGTCCTCACTCTCGTCATCGTCGGTGGACAGCGACTCGTTCGCGAACACGGACCCCCACTCCGATAAAAACTACCTGCGCGCACTGCAGAACCACCAGACCGCGAGCCACACCACCACCAACAACAACCGCAGTACCAGCGCGACGGCAACAACCACCAGCATCCGTAGTAGCAGCAGCAGCAGCCGCAACGACGGCATCCGCAGAAGCTGTACCGGTCGGCACTCTCAGTTCAGCTCCGCAGACGGTGACTGCGTCTACGGTGACGGCGACGTGGGCGACTTCACCGGCCGCTGCAAGAACGCTAGCAAGAGCCACCAGAACGCCCGCCACCTCGTGCCACACCATGGACGTCACGCATCTGTCACCTCGGTGTACCCGGAGCCGCGCAACGAAGCACATCGGTCGAAGATGGCGCGAGAGCAACTCGCAGCGATCGAGGACGTGTCGTCGCTCGAGATCATCTGCTCGATCGCAAGCAAGGAGCTGAGATGCCCGATCGCGATGGTCACTCTAGTCGAGAGCGACAAGACCCACGTCGTGGCGAGCAACGCTGAGCAGTACCGCGGCGTCATCGTGCCGCGTGGCGAGTCACTGTGCGCGTACACGGTGATGGCCGACGATGCGAACCGGGCACTGGTGGTGCGCCACCCCGAGCGAGACGCACGCTTCCGCGACATGGCGCTCGTACAGCAGCAGAGGCTCCGATTCTACTGCGGTTTCCCCGTGACGAGCCACGATGGCTCGGTCGTCGGCGCGCTTTGCTGCGGAGACTTTGCACCTGCGGATGGAGAGCCATCCCGCTTCGGAAGACACACGCTCGGTGACGAGCGCGACGGCGACACCGCGGTGATGACCTCGCAGCAAGCGGACGCCATGACAAAGCTCGCTGCGACCGCGTCCAAGGTGATGCAGCTGCGCGGCAACGGCGCCTACAAGCGGCTGTAGGTCGATCCGAGTGGGGACTATCGCGCGCGCACAATGTAGGAGCGATCAACCGCAGTGTCGCTCTCAGTGGTCTGCGAGACGTGTCTCCACGTGTGTATGCAGCACAGGGTACACACACGGTATCGAATGTACTCTTATCCCTCCCATCGAATCGAACATCACGATCCCAACACACCGTACCGAGAGCCGATCCTCGTACCACAGCGCACATGGTTTGGATGTCACGAAGCGAACCTGAGAGGCTGAACACCTCGCGACGTTGTTGAGCTGGTGAACGAACTCGGGGCTGCTCGGCATTCGAGAATGTTGTAGCGACCGCGTGCTCGGAGGAAGCCACGGCCACGATGCCGATGTTGACATGCGCGCGCGCGACGTTGGCAGCCCCGAGCAACGGGTTCGCTCGCGCTCGAGGACAGCGACGGCGATCCGTCAGTGGAGTGGCACTATGAGCAAGCTCGAGTTGGCTCGTGTCGGTCAGGAGATTTGGGTGCCAGAGCAATTATGTACGCCACACCATATTTTGCGTGCGAATCTTGATGATGTCCCTTTTGTGCAATATCAGGGAAACAGCTGTTCTTGATTCAGGCGAGCTTCGAAAGTGCCTAATCCAAACAAAGCTGTCAACTCGGTCGATACTGCTTGATTGATCAAGAGCTTGTGCTTGTCATCGTCGTCGTGTACTCCGTCGTGTACTCCAGGAACGAAAGCAGCTCTACATGACCAAGAGCGATCTCTCTCTACACGGGGTGCAACGCCACGCACCCGCTTTGTTGTTCTTGCTAGAATAGCAAAACAGTTCAGGATATGTTCGCTCGATCGATCGATCGACTGGACTGGACAGAGGTCATGGCAGTCATGGCGGGTTGGCGCCACCAACGCCACCAGTGTCGGCACTGTTCAGCGCCGCTTGGGACTTTCTTTCGTCCACGGAACCCCTCGCCCACGTGGCGACCGCTGCTCGAACTGCTACGCCTCTCTCTGAAGCGTGGAGCGAGACTGTGTGGTTGAGCTTGTTTTTCAATGCAGACTTCCGAGCGCGTCGTCAGGGTAGATAGATAGATAGACAGACGCAAGAAGCGCCTCGACCTGTTTGGGTTTGGGGTTCGATAGCCAACGCTGGCGTCTGCAGATGGCAGTGGCGTCGCAGGAGATGCCCGAGTCTTCCTTCGTTCATTCGATGGCACTCAAAGTCCAGAGCAGTGTACCGAAAATCTGCGAACAGGAAGATGTTCCTAGCAATGTGGCGCTTGATTCGATAGCACGGAGCAGTGAAGCGCTTTTGTGCTAAATCGCGGTGCATCTCGTCATGCGTCGATAAGCAAACGCACCGTGATTTGCGCTTCAGCGCCTCCCTGCGAATCCTCAACAAAGTCTCAACAAAAGCCTCAAGTTCTCAGTTTGCTAATTACGCGGCGCAACAACAAGCAAGCCCCGAAGGAGGAGATGATATCGCCGCCGTCGCCAGCTGCCGCCGCCGCCCTCCCGGAGCCGCGCCGACGCCTCGTACGGCCGTCCGACCGCCGCCTCGCCGACCTGGCGGAGCGCACGGCGCGCTCGCTCGACTGGAGCGCGCTGCGCGCGTCCTCGGCGCTCTGGGACAAGCAGCGCGTGCGCGCCTCGGGCGGGACCAGCAGCAGCAGCAGCAACCCGAGCGGGTCGCCCGACGACTTCGCGCTCTACACGCGTCGCGGACGCGAGCGCCTCTGCTTCATGGCCGCGGGCTCCGTCGCCTGCTCGCTCGCCGAGATGCGTGCCATCCTGCGCGCCACATCGGACGCGCAGTACGCGGCCACGATGACCGAGCTCTACGGCGCCAACTTCATCTACGGCGCCGTCGTGCACCGCGCGCGCAGCCATGCGTCCGCCGTCGCCGCCACCGCTGCGAACGCCACTGCGAACGCGAAGCGGCGGCGCGGCTCGCGCGCGCGCTCGACCGCGGCGACGTCCGTGGCGTCGTCACCGACCTCCCCGGCGTCGCGCGCGACGAGCACCGCGACGAGCAGCGCAGACGACACGTGCGACGTGCTGGTGAAGACCGCGACGTTCGTCAAGCCGCACCTGTTCGCGCGCAACGAGCAGTGGTGCTTCCTCGACTACTACCAGCCGCTCGCCGATGGCAGCGGCGGCTTCGTCCTCGCGATGAGCTCGCTCGACCCGGACGACGTCTTCGCGGGCAAGACCAAGTCGAGCGTGAGCCAGCTGCAGGGCGTCACGGCCGCCTACTCAGTGCTGCCGGACCCGGCGCAGCGCGGCGTGCGCGTGCTCTTCTACGCGCAGATCGCGTTCGACGGCGGCAGCGGCGGCACCGGCTCGGCGCACTCGCACCTCAAGCGCGCGGCATCCAAGAGCACGGTCGCAGCGCGGCTCATGGAGATGGCCAAGGCCGCGAGCCGCCTGCCGATGATCGTGCGGCGGCGCCGGCTCGGCGCGCAGGTCTTCGCGGACCGCAAGGCGCTCGTGATGACGAACTCGCGCTGTGTGTGCTGCGCCAGGTCGCTGCACTACCAGCTGCTCAAGCGCAAGAAGAAGTGCCATGTCTGCGGCTACTACGTGTGCGAGCAGTGCTCGGTGAAGCAGCACATGGAGCGCAGCCGCGTCAAGCTCTACGTCGTGCGCGTGTGCGAGCACTGCCTCGAGCGGGTGGACGAAGCCAACTACGACAACATACCGTCCGACGGGGCGTCGCCGCCTGCGATCCGCGCGAGCGCGCCGAGCGCGCCGCCGGCCGGGACAGCCATGACGCAGCTGCTGCGCCAGTCGCTGAGCAAGTCCGCGGCGGTGCCGCGCAAGCAGGCGGTCATGAAGGTGATCAAGTACCTCGTGGACGACGACGGCGAGCTGGAGCGCGAGCTGGAGCGGGTGGATGAGGGTCTGGAAGACGCGGCGCTCGCTGTCGCGCCGCTCGCGAGGGTCCCGGCGATCCGCTTGACAGAAGAGTCGATCGAAGCCAAGTACCTGCGCGCGCTCGCGACGCACCTGCGCCTGCGCGAGACTCCACTCGGACAGATCAGGCTGGCGAACGCGACGAGCCGCAAGTACCCGATCACGTTCAAGAACGGGAACGTGGGCGTGCCGGAGTTCCCGGTGCCGGAGGACGAGGCGCGGCGGCTGGAGCTCGTGCGGAAGCAGCGGCTCACAGAGCTGCGGAATGTGCCGGAGATGGAGATCATCTGCGCCTTGATGAGCCGCGAGCTCGACTGCCCGACTGCGATCGTGACGGTCATGGACGAGACGGCGATGCACGTGATCGCTGCCACCGAGGGCTTCGACGTCAAGTCACTGCCTCGCGAAGAGGTCTTCTGCGCGCACACGATCATGAGCGCCGAGCCGCTGCTGATCCCGCACCCGGAAGCCGACATCACGTACAACCGCATGAACATCGTGTCGGAGGGCGGGTTGCGCTTCTACTTCGGCTTCCCGCTCAAAGCCGCCGACAACACGGTGCTGGGCACGGTGTGCTGCTTCGGGCACCAGTCGCGCAAGGTCTCGCAGGCGCAGTTCGCGGTGATCGAGAAGCTGGCGAGTGTGGCGTCGCGGCTGCTGCAAGCGCGCATGCGCGAGGACGCCTGGCGGCGCGTGCCGTCGCCTCGACTCGCGATCGAACAAGCGCCAGCACGCGCCGCAGACCCAACGAGAGTGCGTCTAACGCCACCAGAGCCGGCACCAGCAGCCCTGACAGCGCCGACACCGGAGCCGACAACCGCGGAGTCAGCGGGCGAGGCTCCGACCGAGTCAGCGACGGCCGAGTCGACAGCCGAGTCGGTGTTGACAGACCCAGCACCGCTTCTTCCGGACTCGATAGCGAAACAAGCTCTGGCGCCAGAAGCAGCGACCGCAGCGGCGCCGATCGCAGCAGCCGTCGGGTGAAGCCCACCGCTACCACCCACGCACCAGCATCCCAGCTGGTACAACCCGACGCCGCCGTCGACAGCCAGCACCGACGACGGCGGCGACACTCCCTGCAAGCTCCAATCTCACACAATGCACGCATGGAGACACTGTAAGGTAACTTATAAAAGGGCTGTGTGAGCTGCTGCTGTGCTGCTGTGTTGCGCGGACTCAGGGGACCCACGCGGCGCACCGCGTCTCCATGATGCGCGACGCGATCCCAGCGAGCTTGGCCATGATTGTGTACTCGGACTGCGTCAGGTTGCTCGGCTTGCTGTCGACGCAGCACACGGCGCCGAAGACGACGTTGTCGCGCGTGCGGAGCGGGAAGCCGCAGTAGAAGCGCACGGCGCCGTCGTGCACCGCCGGGATGCGGCTAAAGCGGATGTCGGCGGCCGGGTGCGTGACCAGCAGCGGCTTGTCGCTCATGGGGAGGTGCGAGCAGATCGAGTGCTCACGCGGCACCACGACCCCCTGGAAGTCGCGCGCGCTGGAGGCGACGATGTGGATGCTGTCGCCGACGAGGAGCGTGACGAGCCCCGCGGCGCACTGCAGCTCCTGGCTCGCGATCGCGCAGATGATCTCGAGCTCCGGCAGGTCCGTCAAGTCCGCGAGCCGCTGCACGAAGTCTGCGCGGGCGGGTTCGTCGCTGGGAACGGGGAACTTGGCGACGCTGTCGGCGCTGCCGCCCTCGCCCTCACCGTCGGCGAAGTCGAGCGAGTACGAGCGCGCGTCGTCCGCGTGCGCGACCTCGCAGTCTTCGAGCGCGTACGGCTTCCCAGCGGCGAGCTCGCGTTCGACCCGGTCCAAGAACTCGATCTCGCTCACGCGGAGCTTCGCGTCGGAGAGCTCGTAGCTCCTGGCGCTGTCGCCGACCTCGACGCGGCTGCGACTCCCCGTGGTGTCGGAGCGGCTCCGCCCCGACGAGTGCTCGTCCTCGAGTAGACTCTTGGCGATCTGCATGAGCGCGCGCTTCCGCGGCACGTCGTCTGCTGCACGCTCGAACGACCGGCGGAGGTAGTCGGCGAGCGACTTGCCCGGCGGCGCGAGCGCGTCGACGGAGGCGTCGGGCTTGACCCCGAGCGGAGACGCGAGCCCCGGCGGCAGGTCGTCGTAGTTGGCGGCGTTCACGCGCTGGGTGCACTTGGTGCAGACGCGCACCATCTGCGCGTTGCGGCGGTGCGCGCGCTCGATCTGCTGCTTGGCGGAGCACTTGGCGCAGACGCGGTAGCCGCAGAGGTGACACCGCTTCTTGTGCACGAGCAGCGTGAGCGCGGCCGTGCAGCACTTGCAGTGCGAGTTGTTGGGCGGCTTGACGAGCGCCTTGGGGTTCGCGAACACCTGCGCGCCAAGCCGCCGCCGCTGCACGATCGCCGGCAGGTTGCACAGCGCGCTCGCCATCTTCACGAGCCGCGCCTTGGTGGCGCTTCTGCTCGCGCGGTGCCCGATGGCAGCGGCGGACGACGCGCCGGAGCTGCTCGCCACGTCGACGAAGCGTGCGTAGAACGCGACCCAGACGAAGTCGCCTCGCGGGTCGGCGACCACCGAGTACCCGGCGGTGATGTGGTGCAGCTGGCTTCGACTGCTCTCCGCTCGCGCGTCGGTCGCTGCTGCTGCGTCGAGGAGCACGTCTTCAGGTGGCAGCGACTGCAGCGTGAGCAGGAAGCGGCTGCGATCCGGCTGCATCTCGAAGAGGTCGACGAAGCACCACTGCTCGTCGCGCGCGAACACGTGCGCCTTGGCGAACGTCGCGGTCTTGACGCTCACGTCGACGTCGGGGGTGGCGCGTGCGTCGGGCGGCGGCGCCGAGGACGTCGCGGCGAACGAGTCGACCGTGTGCACAACGGCGCCGGAGAGGAAGTGCGCGCCGTGGAACTCGCTCATGGCCGCGAGGAACCGCTCGTCGCGCGTGGCCCAGAGGATGTGCGCCATCTCGGCGACCGAGCACGTGAGGCTCCCGGTGGCCATGACGTGCTGCACGGCCTCCTGCCGGTGTGCGGTGATCGTGAACTCGCCGCCGCCGACGACGGCGCCGGTGCGCTTCTTCACGCGCCACGCCGCACTCGCGTCTCGCAACGCGCTCCAGTCGACGCTCGCGGCGGCGGCCCGCGCCGTCTTGACGAGCTTGCGGTCCGACACGCGCAGCGCACCGGAGTCGCGGTGGGTCAGCTGCCGGTACAGCTGCTGCGAGCGACTGGAAGTCGTCGGCGCTGTCGACGACGCCCGCGTGTGTCTCGCCGAGTTGCTCCGGTCGCTGCGGCGGCTGTCGCTCCTGCTGGCCGCCTCGGAGGACTGCTGGTGCAGGCGGCGCCGTCGCGCAGAGTCCAGAGCCGACGATCGCGACCGGCTGCTGCCGTCGCCGTCGCCATCGTCGTCGTCAGAGTCGGCGCGGTGCTGTCGGGACTCGTGCGGCATCTCGCACAAGTCGCACGTAGTGCGTCGCGAGCGCAACGGCGGACGTGGCGAGTTGGGGACTGCGAGCACACGAGCCGAACGAACGACCGCCGGCGGTGCGGCGCCGCCGGGAGAGGAAAGCGTGGAAGATGACGACGGCGACGGCGACGGCGACGACGACGACGACGGACGCAACGAGCGCTCGAGCTGGAAGGAACGAAGCCAAGCAGGTCGCTTGGTGCGACACACGCTCCGCTCGCCAGTCGACGGACGGCAGGTGTGTCCATCCGTCCATGCGTCCGTCCGTCCGATGCCTCGCTACCGTCACCACCGGCCACCTCTGGACGCGCGGTGAGCAGTGCGACGCCGAAGGATTTCCTTCCTTCCAGCAAAGTGTGCGCCGAGCGGCTCGAGGTGCCACACGCACGCTGCTGGAAGGCAACGAGCCTGCGACCAGGACGCACCAGTGGGGATGAGGTGGGGGAAGCCTCCGTTCAACGCGTCCAACAACATGCAAGGAGGGCTGGCTGCTCTCACGCCGCGTCGGCCTTCGCGTGCAGCGCCATGACGCGCGACGCCGTGGTCGCGAGCTTGGTCATGACCGCGTACTGCGCCTGCGTCACGGCGTGGTCCTCGTTGTCGATGCAGCAGACAGCACCGAGCACCGTGGCGTCCGCCGCGAGGAGCGGGAAGCCGCAGTAGAAGTTGAGCGCACCTTGCTGCACGGCGCCGAAGCGGTGGAAGCGGATGTCGGCGTCCACGAACGGCAGCAGCAGCGGTTTGTCGGTCAGCACCGCGTGCGAGCAGATGGACTCCTCGCGCGGCACGACGACGCCCCGGAAGTTGGCGTTCGAGGACGCGAGCACGTGCACCTCGCCGCGTCCGACGAGCGTCACGAGCCCCGTGGCGCACTTGAGCTCCTTGCACGCGATCGAGCAGATGACCTCGAGCTCCGGCGCGTTCTTGAGGTTCGCGATGATGCGCTCCTCGCGCGCCGCGCTCATGCGGAGGTCGTCGTCCGGCGGCACCGGGAACCGCGGCACGGACGCGTCCTCCTCGCTCTTGTACGCGATCGGATAGTTGCGGCACTCGGCGTTGCCGAGCACGCACTCGTCGAGCGCGAACTCGTGCACGCGCAGGTCCGAGTCGAGCAGGTCGATGACCTCGCTGTCGCGCGCGAGCTTCGCGGCGCTGCTGCTGCTGCTGTCGCTGCTGCTGGTCTCCATCTCCGGCGTCAGCTCTTCGTGCGATGGAGATGCCGCGCCGCTGCCGCCACCGCCGCTGTCGCTCTGCTCGAGCAGGATCCCGGCCACGCGCACGATCGCACGCTTGCGCGAGTCGTCCTTGGACGCCTCGAAGGACGCACGCAGCAGCCCCGCGAGCGACTTGCTCGGTGGCGTCACACCCGGCGGGTCGCGCGCGATTGCGCACGGCGAGAGCGTCCCGCCTGGGATGTTGTCGTAGTTGGCGGCGTCCACGCGCCGCGCGCACGTGAGGCAGACGCGCACGACGGGGCGGCGGCGCGGCGGCGGCGCCAGGTGCGTGTGCGCGCGCTCGATCTCCTGCACGCTCGAGCAGTTGGCGCAGACGCAGTAGCCGCAGAGGTGGCACCGCTGCTTGCGCGTGAGCAGCGGCAGCGCGGCCGTGCAGCAAATGCAGTGCGTGTTTGGCGGCGTGAACGCGCTGCCGTCGATGAACACCTGCGCGCCGAGGCGGCGCCGCCGCACGATCACGGGCAGGCAGCACGTGGCCCTGGCCATCTTCATGATGCGCGCCTTGAGCGTGCTCTTGCTCGCCTGCTCGCGCTTGAAGAGCCCGAGCTTGGCGCCGACGCTCGCGTGCGGCGGCTCCGCGAACTGCGCGTAGAAGACGACCCAGACGAGGTTGCGGCGCGGGTCGGCGACGACTGAGTAGCCCGCCGCGAGCTCCTGGAGCTGGTTCGTCGGCGCCGGCGACTTGTCTGGCCGCGGCGAGAGCACGTCCTCCGGGTGCAGCGAGTGCATCGTGAGCACGAACTTCTGCTTGTCGGTCTGCGGCTGGAAGAACTCGAGGAAGCACCAGTGCTCGTCGCGCGCGAGCAGGTGCGCCTTGGTGAACGTCGCGGTCTTGACCGTCAGGTCGAACATACCGCCGCCGTCGCGCACGCTGCGCAGATTCTGGGTGACAGGCGCGAGCGCGTGGCGTGTGTTCACCCGGTGCACGACCTCGCCCGTGGCGAAGCTCGCGCCGTGGAGCTCCGCCATCGCCGCCGTGTACCGCGCGGTCGACGTCGTGCAGAGCACGTGGTACATCTCGGTGACCGAGCACGCGACGCTGCCGGACGCCATGACGTGGTACGCGCGGCCGGAGCGGCGCGTGTAGATGCCAAAGTCTCCGAGGGTCTTGCGCTTGTCCCAGACGGAGTTGTGCGCGCGGATCGAGTCCCAGTCGATCGTGGCCGCCGCGGAGCTCGCGAGATCCGCGAGCCGCTGGTCGGGGATCTTCAGCGGCGGCTGCTGGCCGGCGAGCGCCGACCGGGAGCACTGCAACTGGTCCAGCGGCGCGCACTGGCGGCGGCGCGAGGAGCTGCGCCGAGAGCCGGCGCTCGAGGCTGTCGGGCGGCGTTCTTCGAGCAGCGGCTGCGGCGAGTGGAGCACTGCGGGAGCGCTGAGCTTGGCGTCGCTCTCGTCGCGGTCGTCGTCGTAGTTGCTGATGGTCCACTGGCGCAGGCGCGCCATCCTTCTGGGGCTGGCTGGTCGAGATCGAGTCGTTTGGAGAATGAGGTCGAAGGAGCACTTCAACTTGGGAATAACCGCGCTCTCGTTGATAACTTTATCGGATGGAGAGATACATAACCCTTTGAGCCACACCACTGGTTGAGTTGCTCTCTCTCTCTCTCTCTCCACACACACACTTTTGTCATCTCATGATAGAACAGTTTGTTAGCTCGATGTTTCGAGCTAACGGACAACTTTGACATCGGGTTATTTATTTAAGCTCTTTTGGGGTTGGCAGGCTGGTGCGTTTCTTTGCAGCGAGCCGCCATAAATAAACTATAGTAAATTACTACAACAGTCTTTTAGAGACACTAAATAGTCTCAAATAGACCGCAAATTGCCTAAACTGGACAAGTCTCCTGTCATGTAACTGTCATCACCAAATAGACAAGTGCATCCTGCGATACTTCATGTGCGTTTGGGACTGGTATCAGGTCTAGAGTCCAGAGGATCGAGCTGGAGTCGCCCGGGAACGCTCCCGCGATCGCGCCGTCCCGATCGCCCGGGTCAACGCCAGCACGGACAGTTTCCCTCTCGCGCTAACGCTGGTATCGATAGTGCCACATCCAGGAACCAAGGTGTTAGGTGAAAAGCACTTGGAATTTGTATTCAACAGCTGTGAACTGAAATGTGTATCCAAACTTTTAACAATTACCGAAGCGATTCCTTCTGAAGTATACAAGCGCAAGTCAATTCGAACGAATGCTGGGATCGTCATCTCCATCAAATCCACACAACCTGCAGACTCGACTCGTTTGACATCCAGGCGCTTCATGGCATCCCCGCAGCAGATGCAGCATGTGTGCGGGTCGTTCGCTGCAGTCCCCACACCCACCCACCGCTCGCCATCGCCAGCACCTCGAGCACCACCACGAGCACGACATCTGTGTTTGCGGTGGGATCCGCGGCTGACCGGAGCGGCGTGACTGCAGTGGACCATTCGCGGCGCTGACTCTCGGAGATGTGAAGGAACCACACAAAGCTCTCCATCACCGCGTGTGCGCGCGTATGTGTGTGCGCGTATGTGTTCAAGCTCCTGTGTAGTGGTGTCCGACCAAGAGCCCCGCCAGTCGCTCCAGCTCCGCCCAGTCAAACCTTCGCCTGCGCGTAGTCTTCGATGAGATCGGCAGTCAACTCGAGGCGGCGAATGCGGCGGCGGTGCTGAAGACATACGGCGGCGGTGGCGGTACGCGCCTGGGTTTAACGCGCAGCAGCCCGCTCTCACGCCGGCTCCGTGCCGATTTGCGCCGCCCGCCCACCCGCTCGTGGCGTCGAGCTTCCTCCTGCTGATCGTGTGAATCCTGAAGATCAGGACCCACCTCAGTGCGACCGGAGCGCTCGGGATCTGCGCGAGCGCCTCCGAGTCGAGGGTGCGCCGCCCGCAGGCTGGAGGAGCCGCGACCCCCACGCCTCTGCGCTCGCTCGGAGCTCACCTCTGCGCATGTGTTCGCTGCGTCGGGAGCGCCGGCGGCGACGCACCTGATCGACAAAGGGCGGGCGAAGTTGCGACCGCTTGCTCGACAGTGGCACTCGTGTCGTGCGCAAGTTGCAGCTGTCCTCGTCCTTGCCCCTTGCCGCGCCACTGGCGCCGCCGCCTCCACGACGCTCACCCGCGTGAACCCCACACAACCTGAATCGCCCACCAGCCGCCAGAGAGTCATGAGCGTCGCCGGGAGCTCCTCCTCCTCCGTGGCTTCCTCGAGCGTCGCGAGCGCTGGCGGCGCCGTGCGCTTCAGCGACCCGCGACTCTTCGCCATGGCAGCTGACGCCGGCGCCGCGCTGCGCTGGGACACACTCTGGCAGCAGCTGCGCCGCCCGTCGACCCGCTGGCGCCGCCGCCGCGTCACCGCATCTGGGAGCTCCGCCGGCACCGCCACGGACACCGCGCTGTACACCCGCGAAGATCCGCTGTCGTTCTCGGTGCTCGCGAGCGCGCTGCTGCGCTGCAGCATCCAGGAGCTTCGCCTCGTCTTCGACGCGCGCACGAGCGAGCAGTTCGCGGACGTCATGCGCGCGCTGAACCCGCGGGACCTGCGCGCCGCCGAGCTCGTGCACGTCGCCGGCGCGGCCTCCCGCTCGCACTCGCGGTCGTCGCGCGCCGCCAGCGAGCAGAGCACCTCGAGCTCGTCGAGCGCGTCTCGGTCGGCGACCGGCTCGAGCGCGGGTGCCGGCGAGCACCTCGCGGTCACCGCCATGACGCTCGAGAGCTCCGGCGTGTTCGCGCGCAGCGAGCAGTGGTGCTTCCTCGAGCACATCGAGGAGAGCGACGAGCGCAGCAAGCGCGGGCGCTGGTTCACCAAGACGCTGCTGGCGCTGCCGCCCGCCGAGTGTCTCGGTGGTCGCGCCGCCGCGAGCCGCGGCACCAAGAGCGGCCACGACGTGCTCGCGGGCCTGCGCTTCGAGGAGGAGGTCGAGGGGCGTTCCACGCGCGTGCTCTTCTCCGGCGAGCTCTTCTACGACGGCTCGGACAGCGGCAAGCGCGGCGCATCGCACCGGCAGGTGCGCACTCGGCTGCTCAAGATGGCGGAGTGGGTCGACCGCGTCGCCGTCGTCGTGCGCCGACGGCGGCTCGGCATCCAGGTGCTCGCGGACCGGCACGCGGGCCGAGCGCCGAACGCCACGTGCGTGTGCTGCCGCCGGTCGTTCCTGCTCGCGCGCAAGAAGAGCTGCGCGCTCTGCGGCTTCAACGTGTGCGAGCGCTGCTCGGCGACGGAGCAGCGCGAGACGTGCGCCGACACGTACGCGCGCTCGGTGCTCAGCAGCGTCCGCGTGTGCGACCTGTGCATGGTGCGCGTGGACCAGTGCCGGTACACGCGGGTCACGCCGCGCGACCTCCAGCCCGCGCGCGTCATCGCGGACGCCGAGGCAGTGACGCAGCAGCCAGCAGCAGCCAGCCGGCGGTCGCGAGCAGCTACGACGGGCGTCGCACTTACGCAGCTGCTGCAGGAGACGATGGCGAGCGCCTCGGACACGCGCAAGAAGTCGGTGCTGAGCGTGATCAAGTACCTCGTGGCGCAGGACGAGGCCGAGAGCGAGGGCGAGGGCGAGGGCGAGAGCGGGCCGCGCGACCGCCCGACGCGCGTGAGCCGCGCCGTGACGCTCACGGAGACGAGCACCGAGGCGCAGCACTTCGCGGCGCTCCAAGTGCGACTGAGCGACAAGCCGCTGCCGCTCGAGCAGTGCGTGCTCGCGAACGCCGACAAGCGCGCGTACCCGCTGGCGTACCCGGGCGACGCGGAGAGCCCGGTGTCGTTCCCGGTGCCGGCGAGCGAGCAGCGCCGCGTGCAGCTCGTGCGGGAGGAGCAGTTCGTCGTGGGGGCGAGCGGCGACAGCAGCGCGCGGACGCTCGCTGGCGCGGCGCTCGCGATGGACGCCGTCCCGGAGCTCGACATCATCTGCGCGATCGCGTGCAAGGAGATGGCGTGCTCCGGGAGCCTCATCACGCTCGTGGACCGCGAGACGATGCACGTGGTGTCGTCGACGCTCGACGTGTACGCGCGCAAGTCCTTCCCGCGCGAGCAGGGCTTCTGCGCGCAGACGATCATGAGCGCCCAGCCGCTGCTCGTGCTGCGACCGGAGGCGGACGTGCGCTTCGCGCAGCTCCTGCCGGTCGCGAGCGTCGGCGTGCGCTTCTACTGCGGCTTCCCGCTGCTCGCGAGCGACGGCACGGTCATCGGCTCCATGTGCTGCGTCGCGCACGAGCCGCGCACGCTCTCGCAGTCGCAGTACACGGTCATGGCGAAGCTCGCGCAGACTGCGTCGCGCGTCGTGCAGCTGCAGGCGAAGGCTCGGCGGCAGCAGCAGGTGCGGCGGCAGGAGGTGCCGCCGCTGCAGCAGTCCGCCGGCGCGCACACGCGTGAGCTCCTAGTGTGTTGAGTGTAAGTTATGGATCGACGTCTGCGTTGCGTGTGCTCGTCCGCCTCCATGTCCACGCGACGTCAACCGGCGGCGGCGGCGGCAGCTTCTGCACCAGCATGTGCGCCGATTGGTGCGATAGACACTGTGCGCGCGGATGGCTTCACTTTTCTTCATTCGCGTCACCTTGGCTATCCGACCAGCACGACGTTACCAATGCGGCAGCATAACACCATTTTTTTAGCATGGAGACGAAAACCGAGAGCTTTGTTGGTGTTACGACGGCGGCGACAGCATAGGTGCGCGAGAGACACCTCGAGGCGCAGCTTGAGCCGGCCGCCTGCATGACATGCTTGGCGCGGCGGCGTGCGCATATCGGCTATGTGGCGGCGAGCGCGCGCGCGCGCGTGCTGTTCAGCGAGCGAGCGCCATAATCACCCGATTTTCGCGGATCGCTGTCTCAAAAGCGAGCTTTCGGATCCCCCTTTGAATACTGCGCGATGCCAGAGAGGGGTCGTTGAGCGGGAGAGCGCCTGAGCGCAGCCGCCGCCGCAGTCGTCCTCTGCAACGCGCTGCCTGGCCAAGCTGCTAGCTAGCTAGCACGGGCCCGCGCCACGCCGCCTTACTCTTACTCCGCGCTCGGTCGACAGCCTCGAACTCCACGCGCCACGCCAAAGAGCCGAGCGTTCGCTATCTGCGCCGCCCGTGTGGAAGGTGTCTTACGGCGACTGTTATGTGAAGAAATGCCAAAAATGCGCAATTTCCCGACAATTTCCGCCGTGCGCGCGATCACACAACACGAGCTTCCGGAGACACCCCGCCTGCTTGAAGCCCGCGAAGCACCAGACCTAGAATCGCGACCTCCGTCCCCCGTTCCTTCAAGCCGCTGCTAAATCCGCGCGCTTTAGCGCAAAACGCAACAGGTTGTCGTAAATCGCCGCAACTGCGCCGCAAAATTGCGCGCATTTCTGCCGACCAGGCTCGAATAGCGGCGAGGTCGCTCGCTCACTCACTCGCCCACTTCCCCCCGCTCGCTGCCGCTGCCGCAAGAGGATCGCGCACGCGTGGCCATCGTCGCCGCCGTCGCTGAGCGCTGGGGATCAAGTCCGTG
Organism: Globisporangium perplexum; assembly: GCA_023333865.1. Taxonomy (NCBI): domain Eukaryota; phylum Oomycota; class Peronosporomycetes; order Pythiales; family Pythiaceae; genus Globisporangium; species Globisporangium perplexum. The sequence continues at coordinate 1,429 of JAASFS010000179.1, read as the reverse complement.
TCTCTGTCTGTGTATCTGTGCGCGACTCTCGATTCGCTTGCAGAAGTACACAAAGAGACCTACAACAGCAAAGAGCCAAAGAGCCAAAGAGCAGGCAGGCGATCGCCCCATCGAAGTCCGGACGCCGCTCCCGAGTGACGCGAGTCGCGGACCCGTCGTTGGCTCGCGATATCCATTCATCCATCACTCCTCGCGCGCCTCGACCGACTCGGAAGCGCCGGAGCGTGTCGCGCACGAGCGAAGAAGCCGCCCCGCAGCCGCAGCAGCCTCCTCCGCCACCGCGAGGGACTGAGTCGCAGCCGCGCACGAAGAGCGAGAGAGCGAGAGAGAGAGAGAGAGAGAGAGAGAGAGAGAGAGAGAGACTCATGTACGCGCAGAGCATCCAGAAGCGCGTGGAGAAACAGAAGGAGCACGCGAACCGCAACCTCGCGAGCTGGTTCATCGGCAAGTTCTCCAAGAAGACGCAGTACCTGCGCGACCAGGACGAGGAGTCGGCGCAGGCGGACCGCATGCGACGCCACGGCCCCACGAGCACGAGCAGCAGCAGCAGCGGCGGCGGCGGCAGCAACCGCAGCAGCCGCAGCGGCTCGCAGACCAAGCCCGGCCGCATCAGCGCCGTCACGGCCGCGCAGCAGCACAGCAGCAGCGGCCCCAAGCCGCAGCGGCAGCGCAGCTTCCTGCGCGCGCAGCTGCTCGAGATGAAGCGCGAGTCGGCCGAGACGCTGCTCTCGGCCCAGCAGAAGCGCATGGCGGGCGAGGCCGTGGACGAGGTCGTGCGCATCGGCACGCAGCTCGGCATCGACAACAGCGACGACGAGGACTACGCGCTGGACGAGAGCGACGACGACCTCGAGTCCGTGCGGTCCGTGGACGAGATCGACGACGCGCTCGTGGAGCTCACGCCCGCCGAGTTCCGCGCGATCCGCAAGGAGAAGTGGCTGCTGAAGAAGGCGCGCGTACTGGAAGCGGAGGCGAGCGCCACGCGCGCCGACCGCGCAAGTAGCAGCAGCGAGCAGCCGCAGCGGCGCAGCAGCCACGACCGGCGGCGGAGCAGCGCCGACAGCGACGCTGACAAGGAGAACGACGGCGCGGCGGCCGCGGAGCTCAACCTGCGGCTCTCGCGCGCCACGCAGATGTACGCGGAGGCGCTGAGCCAGATCGACCACGCGCTGCGCCCGAGCGACCAGCCGCCCGAGCCGCAGCCGCTCTTCCTGGGGGCCAAGAAGGCGCCCAAGAGCGAGTGGATCTAGCGGCAGGCGCGCCTCCTTTTTATTCGTGGTGTCCCCCTCGGCGGTGACGATGGCGGCGTCGATGGTGTCGGCGTCCTCGTCCGCGGGTCGTCGTCCGCGGCGTGGGGCGGGGGGGGGGGGGGGGGGGGGGGGGGGGGGGGGGGGGGGGGGGGGGGGGGGGGGGGGGGGGGGGGGGGGGG
>JAASFS010000178.1:0-28857 GCA_023333865.1 Globisporangium perplexum | reverse complement strand
TCTCTCTCTCTCTCTCTCTCTCTCTCTCTCTCTCTACGTCTAGGCGTGCACAGCAAGAGGGTGCCTCATTGATGAACTCGTCGCACTCGTTAGTGCACCGCCTTCTTGCTCTTCTTCTTCTGGCTTGCAGCAGCAGCAGTCGAGATGGTAGAACCAACCAGGAAGCCCCCGTCCTCCAGTGCGCCGCGCGCCGCTGTGTTGATGTGCCGGAAGCGGTCGGGACCGAGCAGGATGCCGCCGAACCAGCGCGTGACCACGACCGCAACGTTCTCGGCCTTCAGGAGCTCCAACAGGTGCGAGAGCTTGCTGCCGGCGCCGTCCTCGCCGTCCTCATCGTTGTCCTTCACGACAAAGTCCCCCACGATCCGGTACGCAAGCATGTTGTGGATCGCGCGCTCGATCTTGCGGTCGTCAAGCAGCAGCGCCAGGAACGACCGCACGTCCTCCACGCTGCGCACCGGGCACGCATGGCCCACGAACGTGCTCTTGCGGTCCGTGAACGGCACGCCGTGGAAGATCAGCGGCGCCAGTCTCGCCTCGCGCTCCGGGTCGCGCACGGCTTGCGCGGTTCGCACGCGCGGACGCAGAGTCTGCGGGTCCGACGCGAACGAGACACTGTCGACTGCTTCGACAGCGACAGCGAGCTCCTCTTGCCTCCTTGCTTCGTGATTGGGGTCTGCATGGGCTTCGCTCGCGGCGTCAAGCGAGAGCCCCGACACGTCGACGTCGCTGCTCGCGTACAGCTCGCGCACACTCTCCACCCATTCGTACAGACACACCTGGCCGTTCGAGCGCTGGAACACCGCCGCCTGCGCACGACGAAGCCATTAGAAGCGGCGCAGTATCGACTACAGCCTCCACGTCCCTCCCTCCGCACCAGATCCTGGATAATCCGAGCTCGCTGCGCGTTCGTGAGTCCGAGAGACTCGTACACCTCGGCGATCGGCGCGTCCGTTGTCGGGTACCCGAGCGGCAGGTGCACGAGCAACTGGATCGCGTGCGGACCGGGCACTGCGAGCATGAAGCAGCGCACGCCGTCCGGGTCGTCGAACGTGGCTTTGAACTGGAAGTCGCTCTCGTATATGGACTGCGCTGGCCAGCGGGGACAGGAGGTGAGGAGCGTTGCCACTGCTACTGTGTGCGCTGCGCATCCAGCGGCACTGGTGACGCACCTGGAGCACCTCGATCTCCTCCGCCTGCGCGCGCAGCAGCAGTAGCAGCAGTGCCAGTCAGCTGGGAGCCGCTTGCCTCACAGCGAGCGCGGCTCGAGCGCACCTGCAGCTCTTGGTTCATCCCTCGCTCATCCGCCATGCTTGTCAAGAGCGAACTTATTGCGAACTTATTGCGAACTTAGAAAACAGTCGACTGGCGACGGAGGCATGGAGAGCGAGCGGAAGCGCACTGCTGCCGCCGCCGGCGACGACGACCGCCTGGCGCTCAAGCGGCAGCGCAAACAGCGCAAGTTCGCGGCCGCGCAGTCCGGCGGCTGGGAGCGTTGTATGTTCCGCCTCGTGCGCAAGAACCGCTTCTGCAACATGGAGCGGTGCGTCACATCCGCGACCAACGCGGTCTCCTGCTCGAGTGGAGCTGACGTCGCGGTGGTGGTGCTGCCAGGATCGCCGGCGCGCAGTTCTGCGGGAACCACTTGCCAGCAAACGCGGACGTGGCGAGCAACAAGGCGCGCAGGTTCAAGGCGGACCTGCGCCAGCGTGTGCCGTGTCCCGTGGACAAGCGCCACACGGTGTACGTCTACGACCTCGACAAGCACGTGCTCGTGTGCAACAAGGCCAAGGACGCGGCCGCGATGGCGCTGCTGCCGTTCTACTCGGAGAACATCAACTCGGGCACCCACGACGCGCGCGACGCCGACTCGGAGTCGAGTGCTGCGGACGCTGCGCCGCCCGCGGATGCTGGCGCTGCAGCTGACAACGACGACGATGTGGCTGCTGGGGCCGCTCCAGCGCACACGGGGCTGAGCGCGAGGGAAGAGCAAGGGCTGCTGGACAAGCTGGTGCGTGGCGCGCTCGCTTGCGCAGAGACTCTGATCCGGTGTCCGTGCTCACGCTGCAGTCGATGCAGGCGGCGGTCGACTTCGCGGACCTCTCGCGCCGCGTCCACACCGCGTACGAGCGCTGCGTCGGCGAGATCCCGCTCCAGAAGCTCACGCACGTATGCTGCGACGCGCTGTACGCGGAGAAGGCGGGCGCTGGCGCGGCGAAGAACGTCCTGCGCCACATCGAGCAGCAGGCGTCGATCCTCGGCCACATGGAGCGCGTCAAGCTGCTCGACGAGGCGGCCGTGTTCGTCGAGCTCGGCGCCGGCCGCGGCATGCTGTCACTCGCGCTCGCCCAGAGCTTCAAGGACAGCGTGTACGTGCTCATCGACCGCGCGCACACCCGCGGGAAAGCGGATCGCTTCATCGAGAGCGCGGAGAGCGAGGAGGGCGGCCGCAGCAGCGCGAAGCCGGCGAAGCGAGTGGTGCGCGCGAAGATCGACATCCGCCACCTCAACTTCGCCGGCATGGAGCAGGTCGCGGAGCAGCCCGTGGTGTGCATGTCCAAGCACCTGTGCGGCGTCGCCACGGACCTGTCGCTGCGTGCGATCACGCAGACGCTGCCGCACGGATCCGGCAGCAGCGGCGCCAGCGCCGGAGCGGACGCTAACGGGTGTGATGACGACTCGTCGGTCGGTGCTCCGCTCGCCGCGCCAGCCGTGAGCCCCCACTTCCGAGGACTGGCGGTCGCGCTGTGCTGCCACCATGTGTGCGCGTGGGAAGACTACGTGAACCCGGAGTTCATCGCGGCGCAGGGGTTCCACGCTCGCGAGTTCGCGCTACTCACGGGCATGACGTCCTGGGCGACGTGCGGGATGGGGATCGACGGCGGTGCGGTTGAGCACGCGCTGGGCATCAGGTACGGGCGTCTGCGGAGATGGGCTGGCGGTGACGCGCTCAGTTCACTGAGCACGCGGATCTCTTACTCCCGCTCTTCCTGCTCCGACAGCAAAGCGGACCGCGTCGTGCTCGGCCGCAAGTGCAAGCGCGTGCTGGACGCGGGTCGCGCCGCGTACCTCGAGCGCCACCAGCTGCGCACGCAGCTGGTGCACTACTGCGAAGAGGACGACAGCATCGAGAACTGCCTGCTGCTCGCGTGGCGGCGCTAGCGATCGAGAGTCATAGCTATCGTTCGGTCCATGAAGCACACGTACTCTCTCTCTCTCGCTCACTCTCCTTGCGTTATCACAAAACGTTACGCGAACACCCACACGCACCGCAAAGACACATGATGGTTGGAGTCTGTACACGAATGCGGGCGAAGGTCGCGGCTGTGTGGCGCTCCGTCATCAGCGTACACCGGCGCGAGTACTCGGTCGAGCGCATGCTGGCCTTTCGCGAGCACTCGGACAGCGTCTCGAGTCTCCGTGTCTTCCTCGTGCTGACGCTCAACCTGCTGCCCGCGTTCCTCGTGCTCCTCCTGATCGACGTGATCCCGCTGCAAGACCCGAGTGCTGGCTGGAGCGCGAACACCTCGTTCTGGATCCGCACGACCATAACGTCCGCTGTCGTCACGGGAAGCGTCATGACGCACGCGGATGCGTTGATCCCGGCACTCGCCCTCACAGCAAAGCGGATCTTCTTCGTCGTCACTGGGACCGCCATCGGGTACACGGCGTCCGTCATGCTCATCGGAGCGCTGTGGGCGTTCCCAGTCCCGTACACGTTCGCGCTTGCTTCGAGTCCGTGGACGACGTGCCTGAGTGTGCTCGTGATCCTCACTGACCGAACGCGAGACCGAAAGCAACTGGTAGCGTTCCTGCGAGCGATCCGAGACGCCGGCATCCAGTCGGGCACGATCGTCGTCTACGCGAGCTACAACGCTGTCTTCCTCAAGCTCCGCGGAGCTGCTCAGCTCGCGTTCGTGCTGCTCCTGCCGATCTTCAAGCACTTGCTCAAGATCCTGGTCTCGAAGCTGAACGCGTCGATCGACGACGACCTCCAGCTCGGGGTCCAGTCGAGCATCGACATCTTCGACGCGCTCTACACGACCAAGTGCATGCAGTCCGCCGGATCGATCGAGGTGGGGCTCGGCGTCATCGCCATCGACGTCTCCATCAACCTCCACGCGATGTACATGATCACCAAGCGCACGAAGATGCTGCGAGAGATGTTCGACGCCGAAGCACTTCGAGGTGGGACCGACAACGGCATCGCTTGCACTGCGACTGCAAAGCCGGGAGGAATGGCTGCATCGGGTCCGACCCTAGGCGAAGGATCAGCGCTCTCGAAGATTGCTCCATCTTCAGGGGAGGTGCTCCACCCGAGCTTCTTCCTCCGCTTCCTGCTCGCCAACGTCAAGCAACTCGAGACCCACTCGCTCCGGTTCGCGTCGGTTGATCGCTACAAGCTCTCGGATCTCGCTCGCGAGGACCAGAGGCAGATCAGCCAGACTGCGCTGCCTGCGCTTACCAGCGAGGACAAGCGGCGCACGAGCCACACCACGCAGGCAAGACCGAGCATCCCGTACAACGCAGTCGCGCCACTTGACTCGGTCCTCCCGGCCCTTCCAGCTGGCGCACCAGGCAGCACGAGCGCCAAAGACGGGGGCGCCGCCAGGAGACAGGCCATCGCCCGAGAGTCCATGCGGCTGCTTCACGAGTGCGAGTGCATCGCCGTGATCGAGTACATCGAGACCGTCGTCCCCGTGTTCTACGCGCTCTACATCTCCATCCTCTTCCACCTCCCGAACGTCAAGTACTACGAGGACATGCACCACGTGTCTGCCGAGCGACTGCATACTGTGGTGCTCAACATCCTGGTGTACGCGGCGATGGAGCTGGCGAGCCTCGTGTGGGTGTACTGCATGCTGCGGCGCAACTTCGGCATCTCGCTCTTCCGCCAGCTCGCGTTCACGCTCGAGAGCGAGTGGCGGCTCTTCCAGGGCTACTTCGCTTCGTGGATCATCATCATCTTTCAGTTCCTGCTGGTGCACTACGGTACGTCGCTTACGCGTGTGCTGCTGATGCTCTGCGATGGCGACCAACGCTCCTGCTCGTCACAGGCACCGACATGTCGTTCGAGTTCCAGTGGGTCCACCGAAGTAGCAAGCCCCACGACCACGACTAGCTACAGAGAAGCCCCGAAGCCCCGAAGCTCCATAGACGCGGTTTGCCAGAGAGGCAGCAGACGCCACCAGTCTCACTCGACGCGTCTCGAGCTGCTCATCGGTGCAGGTTGATCGGGATCTGGTGGCGCGCCAGTCGCTTGTTCCGCGAGCCCTCACCCGGGTGCAGCGGCGGTCGCGAGCCGACGAACGCCGCGCCGTTGCCCACCGCCAGGTCGAGGTCTTCGGTCACCGAGAAGCCGTCGGCGTCCCGCAAGCTCGCTCTCGCCGCCTGCTCCTGCCGGTCGCTCTCCCGGGTCACGAGCTGGAACTGCACCGGCGGGAGTCGCACGCCGTACTCGTTCGAGATGGGCGGTAGCGGCACGCTGTTGCGCTTGTCCGCGAGCTCCATCATCAGCTGCTCGCAGGGTCATAAGCAGTCGGCGTGTTAGCGCCAAGCACCAGCGCGTGCGTCTCTCGCTCGCTCTCTCGCTCTCGTCACCTCTCGCGACGGCAGCTGCGCGTAGTGGTGGTTTAGGCGCGAGGCGATCGCGAGCCGGATGTCGTCGGCGTCCAGCGCTTGCTTGTCCGCGTACACGGAGTACTCCTGCGCGTCCAGCAGGATCTCCGTCACGTAGCCTAGCAGAAGTTAGGCGTCAGGCGTCAGCAGCATGCGAGAGGCGCGTCACCGCACGAGCGCGTGACGCACGGTGCACGAACTCCTGCAGCTGGCTGACGACGCGCGGGTCATGACGCTCGGCGCCCATGGACGCCAGCACGCGGTGCATCGCAAGCGCGTCCAGCGGCAGCCGCTCGTCCGCCGCACGCTCGGAGGCACCGCCGTCGTCCTCGTGGATGCCCTTGAGGTTCTGCAGCTTGAGCGCGTTCTCGCTGCCAGCGAGCGCCGACGGCGCCGTCGACGTGGCCGCGGTGGTCGCCGCCGCCGCTGACGCGGACGCGGAGAGCGCGGTCTTGGCCTTCGCCGGAGCGGCTGCAGACGACGTCTTCGCCATGGTGTCGAGTTTGGCGACACAATCGATAGTGCGGAAAGTGAGGGAGCGATCCTCTCCCTAGATTTTAGCACTACCACGTATTCGTCCAAGCAATTGAAAGATGTAAAAGTCGCCTACCAGCTGCACAAGCGACTCGGGCACCTTGTGACACAACTCACCGAAGACAGAAAGCACAACACGACTCGTGCAACGAGAGAGGCACCACTATATTCTCTGTCACACTCACGTGCTCTCAGCTCTCAGCTCTCAGCTCTCAGCTCTCAGCTCTCAGCTCTCAGCTCTCATCTCTCAGCTCTCAGCTCTCAGCTCTCAGCTCTCAGCTCTGTCTGGTGTGTTAATGAATGTGCGAGAGCGACAAGCGACTAGCGAAGCGCCACCTGAGCAGCGAGTGGCGTACAGCACAGAAGGGCAACCTCCGAGGCTTCTGATCATCAGCGACAGGATGCGAAGATGCCTGGAGGCGAACGAGAACGTGTGCAGAGGAGCACAACAGGCAGAGCAGAGAGTTCTCGATGCTATGCTAGCTTCGTGTCCTTAGCGAGCGGAAGTGCGGTGCTGCCAGTGACGACGACCGCCTGGCGATCAAGCGGCAGCGCAAGTTCGCGGCCGCGCAGTCTAGCGACTGGGAGCGCTTCGTGTTCCGCCTCGCGCGCAAGAACCGCTTCTGCAGCATGGAGCGGTGCGCACTGTTCGTCTCGTTCACAGACGAGTGGAGCTGACGTCGCGGTGGCGGCCAAACTACTTGTCCGCGATGCCGCCCGACGTGAGCTTGAGAGGATCGAGGTGCTTGTCGAGCTCGTCGGCCGAGAGGCTCGTGAACTCCATGGCCACGTCCTTGACGGAGCGTCCGTCCTTGTAGGCGGTCTTGGCGATCTTCGCGCCAATCTCGTAGCCCACGATCGGGTTGAGCGCCGTGACGAGGATCGGGTTCTTGCCCACGAGCTCCGATACGCGCGCGTCGTTGACCGTGAAGCCCGCGACCGCCTTGTCCGCCAGCAGGCGGCACGCGTGCGAGAGCAGGAAGAGCGACTGCAGCACACTGTTCGCGAGCACCGGCAGCATCACGTTGAGCTGGAAGGACCCGGACTGGCCCGCGATCGTTGCCGTCACGTCGTTCCCCATCACCTGCGCGCACACCATCGTGACGGCCTCCGGGATCACCGGGTTGATCTTGCCCGGCATGATGCTCGAGCCGGGCTGCAGCGCCGGCAGCGCGATCTCGCCGAGCCCGGCGATCGGCCCCGAGTTCATCCAGCGCAGGTCGTTCGAGATCTTCATGAGGCTCACGGCGAGCACCTTGAGCTGCGCGCTGAGCTCCACGATCGCGTCCGGCGCGCTCAGTGCCTCGAAGAGGTTGTCGTTCTGCGCGAACGGCGCGCCGAGCTGCTGCGACAGGATCTCGCACACCTTGGCGCCGAACTGCGGGTGCGCGTTAATGCCCGTGCCGACCGCGGTACCGCCGATCGCGAGCAGGCGCACGCGCTCGAGCGCCGAGCGGACGCGCGCGACGTTCTTGGAGATCTGCGACGACCAGCCGCTGAGTTCCTGGGCGAGGGTCACGGGCATCGCGTCCATGAGGTGCGTGCGGCCCGTGATCACGACGCGCTCGACGGTCGCGGCCTTGGCGTCGATGGTCGCCACGAGATGCGCCATCGCCGGCAGCAGGCTCTCGCTCGCCTCGAGGTACGCGGCGACGCCGATCGAGGTCGGCATGACGTCGTTCGAGGACTGCGACATGTTGACGTGGTCGTTCGGGTGCACCTTGCTGCCGAGCGAGCGCGCGGCGACGGTCGCGATGACCTCGTTGAGGTTCATGTTGGTGCTCGTGCCGCTGCCGGTCTGGAAGATCGAGATGGGGAACTGGTCCTGGAAGCGCGGGAAGTCGCCGACGATCTCGTCCACCGCGGCGTGGATCGCGCGCGCCATGTCGGCGTCCAGCAGCCCGAGGTCACGGTTCGCGGTGGCACACGCCTTCTTGAGCTGCGCCATGGCCGTGACGAGCCGCGGCGAGAACGGGTGCCCGAACGGGAAGTTGTCCACCGCGCGCTGCGTCTGCGCCGTGTAGAGCGCGTGCAGCGGGACGTTCACGACGCCCATGGTGTCGTACTCCTGGCGGAAGCCAGCGGGGACGGCGGCGGCGGCGCTGCTGCTGTCGGTCATCGTGGGGGCGTGCGTGGGGACGCTGACGGGGTGGTGGGCTAAGGAGCTGGAGCTGGAGCTTGAGCGGGAGGCGGCGACTTCGGGAGTGACACCGACTTCTGCTTGGTGTGGGTTCCCGTAATCTACCATAATTCTGCATCGTTTTTATATTAAAAAAAAGTACAAATAGGTTAATATTCTACTATTTATTGTTATTTGATAGGTACTTTCTGGATGACTTTCTCGAGCCATGATCCTTGATGATGCAAAGACAGTGCGGTGCTTGCGTCGAACTCGGCTCGAGTTCAAGTGGACAAGGGGAACGAGTACGAGTGGAACCAGGACGCTCTACCTGTAGTGTCGGTCGATCATTCGCCTTCATTCCAAGGTGTCCGTGTATACACTAACAGGTACACTTGTTTCGCCTCGAGTAACGCCAAACCTTTCGAACCGATGTGGGCGTTCGAGCCTGCGCGTCCTGCTCGAGTGCGTGCGTCGCTCTGGTCGACCGCTGTCCTGCGTGTCTCGCCGCCTGACACGGCACTGGACGTGCGCAGACCCCGTTCCACGCGGACCTGCTGCTGGCGGCCGCGTTCAAGCCTTGCGACGCGTTCGTCCACGCGGCGTCGCTCAACCAGGTCGAGGTCGTGAAGAAGTGGTGCGACCGGCAGCATTTGTGTGACCGGTGACAGGCGCTTCGTTCGAAGCCTGCGCTTCACCCGCTCTGCTGCTGATGAACTTGCACGCTGCCAGGATCACTCGCAGCCATGACGTGAATGAACTGGACGCAGAGGGCAACCGCGCGCTCTGCGTGGCGGCGCAGAACCAATGCGTTCCGGTGCTTGAGCTGCTGCTCGCACATGGCGCGGATGTAAACGTGCGGCAACGCGATGTAAGTTCGCGAGCTATTGGGCATCGTGTCGGACGCCGGACAAAGACTGGAACTCACTACCGTTGCATCCTCGGACAGGGCAAAGCTCCGCTGCACGTCGCCTGCACATGGGGTCGCCTCGAAGCCGCCGAGATGCTGCTCGAGAGCCACGCCAAGCTCCACCTCCGAGACAACGAGGTCGTCGCAGCGCTGTTTGCCCTTGCAGATGCGACGCTTTGCTGGATGCTGCGAGTGCTCACCAGATGATGTGCTCGGCAGGGACAAGTACCGCTCCACTCTGCGTGCAGGAACGGCCACGGAGCACTTGTGCGGCTACTGCTCTGCGCGGGAGCGGATCCAATCCTGTCTGACGACTGCGGCTCGACGCCACTCGACCTCGCGCGCGACTGGCGGCGCACCGACATCCTGGAGATGCTGCAAGGTGCGTTCAAGGCGAGCTCCATACCAACGAGAAGATCGGATAACGGGATGTTCGTGTCTGTGAGCGCGGTCGATAGCGTACCAAGCGACGGAGTTTCGAGCAGCGATGATCGAGCGCGTCACGCTTCTCGCTGTCGGCGTCTCTCGCCGTGCAGAGGTTCCTCGGTCCATCTACGGCATCGTGTTCAGCTTCCTCTGTTGAGGGTTAGCGTACTCAAGCGAAGAGAGAGAGAGAGAGAGAGAGAGAGAGTTCCTAATTTTGCGTTCAAACACGAGACCCAGTGCACGGCGCCGCCGCCACCATGCCGCTGTCGCCGTCCACGGTCTCCATGACGTCGCTGCTGCAAGTGGACCTGGGGAGTCTGAGCCCGGACGTAGTCATGGTTCGCCCACAACATCTACGACAGTGTCGCTGGAGCGGGAACTGACGAGAGGTGCCGCTGCACACGCACAGCAATACTCGAGCAAAGTCCTCCAGCTCCAGCCCCCGCGAGCCATCTCTCAAGTGCGCGCGCTCATTCATACGATCTTGGCTTGCGTGGCGAGCGCGGCAGCTCTCTCATTGTTGAGATCCGTGGGACAGGAGAAGCTCCAGATGCTCTTCGTTCTGGCGCAGAAGCTGCTTCGGTGTGTGTGTCTCCGATCCCTCGCCAGTCCGCTGGCGAAGCGATTGCACCATGTCACTCAATCTCTATCTCACTCGCTTTGCCTGTCGTGTCGAGTCGATCAGGTGGTTTGTCGAGGAGCGCGGTGCGCTTGAGCGCGTGAATCACGGTACACTCTGTGCTTTGCGCAGATCAGCGCGAGTATTCGCTTGGCGCTACTGATTACTCGTCACGAGTCAGGGCTGGAAAGGGAGCTGCTCAGCGTGCTGGGATCCGTCCGCACCGATACGAAGAGCACCCTTGGCGATGACAGCGGGTGCGCAGAGACGACGAGCTGTGTTGCTGGATATGATGACTCTGACTTTCGATGTTCCAAGGTTCCGCACTCCAGAAGCCACTCCGAGTGTCGCTCCAGCGGCTGCCGATCAAGACGAACCACAGACAGACGACCACGAATCCGCCCACGCAGCGATGGCCCAGACGTCAGTCACCTCTGTAGCAGCACACTCGGAGAGCGCACTTGGTTCCCAGCCGCCCGCGTCGGATCTTCCTCCTCCGGTTCAAGACGACTGCGATGCCACGAGCAACGTTGCCGACGAAGAATCACCAACCGATTCTCGAGATCGCGAGGACGGGTGCAGCGAGCCAGAGTCGCGGCTGCCCGAGGAAGAGCTTGCACCATCACCACTAGCACCATCTACGGTCGAAGAGCTTCTCCCTGCGTGGCAGATCTTCCCTGAGGACAGGAACCAGCTCTACATCTCCGTGAGAGAGTCCGAGTACGTGGAGCATCGCGGATCCGCCGACCGAAGTATCACGCCTGCTCCTGCTTGCGACGCTGTCGTGGTTCCAGAACCAGCGTCGGTTGTGTACTCGCCGCCGGTTGTTCCCCTCCTACCACAGAAGTCAGCGTTGCAGATCTACCACGACGTTCACTTCTCCGCCATCCGCCTGCAGAAGTTCACCCGCGGCTACCTGGTACCGACTTTCGCTTGCACTCTGCAGGGCGAGCTGCGAGTTCTATGCTCACGCTCTTCGACGTCGCTGTGTTGCTACAGACTAGGCGGAGGTTCTTCCGGATGCTCGAGGAGCTCGTGATGAAGAACTGCGCGTGAGCGAGCCGCTCAACCAAGCGCCGATCGACAAGATTCCATCACGCTGTCATCGAGCGAGCATCGGAACAGAGTTCGTTGCATCCCCACAACCACCTTGGTTCGTCCGCTACTACCCGCCAGCTCTGCCCCCAACCACCGCAGCTCGCCGCACCAAGTCGTTGCGCCTCCTCCCCCGCCACCTCCGCGGCTGGTTCGACACCAGAATTGTCCCCTTTCTCCCTCCCCGCCCTCGACGCTTACCCCTCTTACTGTCCATTACGGTCCATGCGAACACTGATCACACGCCCGTTCACCTCCGCTCGGTCGTAGCGCTCTGTCAACCACCGCCCACCCACCGATCCACCAGTAAGCACTCCAGTCCACCACAAACACGCCGCAGGACACCACCACTCCAGCTCCCCCCAGCATCCCACCCACCAATCGCTTCCCACGCGTGCTGCGAGTTGAAGAACCGCACGAGTCCAAACCCGCGCACACGGCCGTCCGGGTGCTCCGGCATCTCCGCGCGCTCGACAGGGCCGACCGTCGAGAAGAGCTCCTTCAGACTCTTCCAGTGCGTCTCCAACGGCAACTACCATCACCGACCAGCATGGAGTACAAGGGTCAATGCGCATCAGCTCCCCTTGCAGCAGCACCCGCCACCTTAGGCAAGGACGCAGCAGGAACGCACGTTGCCGATGAAGATCTGGCGCTCGGCACCACGGCCAAGGATCGGAGCATACGGAGCCATGTGCTGGAACTGATGCGGCGGCGGCGGCGGCACGAACTGATGCGCGAAGTGCGGGGATGGAAGCGGGAGCTGCGGCGGGTAGTACTCCATGGCCCCCGGCGGGTACTGCGCACCTCCGCCAAAGCGCGTGCGCTTGACGATGTCCGAGATGCTGCCGCCCTCCGGCTCGCGATCCTCGCGCACGAAGATCATGCGGTCGCCGAGCATCGAGTTCGTGAGCTGCTCGATCGCGGTCTGCGCCTCCTCTCGTGTGCTGTACTCCACGAGCCCGCAGCCCTTCGAGCGTCCGCTCGGCTCCTCCAAGACTGCGGCCCCAGCGCATCCAAGCACGCTCATCCGCTCGTCAGTGCGCCTGGTGGTTGTCGTTTCACCCTCCCGAGCGTCCCCCCCCCCCTTCACTCACCGTCCGCGTGCACGACCCTGCCGACTTGCTTCATGTGGTCCTTGAGGTCCTGCCACTTGATGTTCCACGCGAGGTTCCCGACGTACACACGGCAGCCCGAGTTCGGTCGCGCGCGCCGGTCCTCGCGGTCCATGCGCACGAAGATCGTGCGGCCGTCGAGCACCGAGTCGTTGAGCTGCGCCACCGCCTCGTCGGCGTCCGCCGCAGTCGCGAACGTCACGACAGCACAGCCCTTTGAGCGCCCGCCGGACTCAAGGATGTCCACGTGCAGCACGGCTCCCGCCGCGCGCATGTGGTCCTTGAGCATCTGCCACGTCACGCCCCACGCCAAGTTCCCCACGTACACGCGCTGGCTCGCGCTCTCCGCCAGGGCGGCTCCTGTGCGCAGCAGTCAGCCGGTCAGCGCATCTACGCCGCTCCTCGCCACCTTCCACCACCTCCTCCTACTGGACGCACCGCCGCCCTGCTGTCCGGTGAAGCGCGGCGCGCGCGCCTGGTACGGCGCCGAGTGGGCGAGGCGGTCGGCGCGTCGGCTGCTCGCAGTCGCCAGCCAGCCAGTCAGTTCGTCAGTCGGTCGGCTGGTCACTTTGTGTGAGATAGTCTGCAACAGGAGCGCGTCGACGCACGAGCTGCGGAACTTGCCGCCCGCGAAGCCGCGCGGGCTTGTACTGGTGTCGCGGAACGGGAAGGCGCCGTTCGGAGTGTTGGTCTGGCTGCTGGCGCTGCTGCTGCTGTTATTGTTGTTGCTGCTGTCGGTGGCGGCGCGTTGCTCGAGCTTGCGCTCGTCCACGATCTGCTCGAGGCTCATGGTCAATTTCTTGGCTACGACGTCCGTCATGATGGAGGCGGATTTTCACAATGAAGACTCGATTTGTGGAAAAGAAGCGAACTCGAGTCAGTGCGACCACGAACTCTGTGCCTCCGACGGAAGCCACGCTACGATTCGGCGGAGGAGAAGCGCTCGATGGCGGCACGCAGCTGCGTCACGAGCTGCTGGATCTCCTGGACTTCTGGGGCTAGGCGACAGCGGAGCGAGAACGAGAGTGAGCGACCAACTTTGCAGGATCCGAGTTGACCATGGTACCCTCACCAGCGGTGATCTGCGCAGGTAAGAGCCCCTCGAAGGTCTTCGACACGCTCTCCAGCTGTTGGTCCAAGTCACTAGGCACCGCCACACTTCAGCACCGATCCCTCACTGCCAAGCGCAAGTATACTCACGTGATTGTCGACAACACGGTCGCTTCCGATGATCCTGTGTCGAATCAAGAGGTGTCGATATCATGAGTCCACGATCACTGTCGAAGCAGCAGCCGGTGTCAGTAGCATACCTGGAGTGGGTCCGGAGACATCCGGCCCTGCCTCCGTCGAGCTTGTCGCCGCAGGATGACTGGCACCATCGTCGCCGCCATATCCGACCGTGAAGACGCTCAGGGATTGGTCCACCGCTGCGTCGAAGCTCGCGGCGACTCCACACACGTTCACACGTTGGTTTTTCTGTGAGACGACAGGATCAGCGACTCCATACCCCGATGTGAAGGCGCTCAGGGATTCCATCACGACAATGCTGCGTTCGTCATCGAGTCTTTCTTTGGCTGGAGAAGCGTCGTGCTCGGCTGCCGGGGCTTGCTCGTAGCCTGATGTGAATGCGCTGAGCGAAGCTGCGATGAGAGCATCACTGCTTCTCGAGTCGGAGGATGATCTCGACGACGACTCATCGGGGTTGTACCCCGAAGTGAACGCGCTCAGCGACGCCGACACAGACGGCAGCGATACGCTCTCGTTCACAGGAACAGCTCTCGGAGCATCACCACTCGCATAGCCGGATGTGAAGGAGCTGATAGAGACATTCACACCTGCCGCACCGTCGACGCTTGTCCGGGTCGCATCATCGCGACCAGCGCTGGTTCGGAAATCGGGGATGATCGAGCTGAAGGATTGGTGAACAGCACTCGATGGACTCCGCTCGGTGTTGCTCGTCTCTTGATTCGCGGTGCTTTCGATGTCGTCACGAGTCGTATCTCCAGGCGGAGTCTTGTTGGGTTTCAACAGCCCGAGCTGCTGCAGCTTGCTGTTCATTGCTGCAACTGCATTCGCGGTATCGATTTGCTTCTTTCTCTTCTCGAGTTGCTCACGCTCGAGTGCGAGCGAGCTCGACACGTCAAGCACACTAAGCGCGATTTCGAGCTGGTGCACTTCACCGCCCTGCTGTTTGATGAAGATCGGGTCGTCCAACTCGGTTTCGTTCTCGTCGCCGTCGTCGTCATCGTCGTCGTCTGGATCTCGCTCACCGCTGAGGATGCTTTCACCGAAGCTGTCGTGATCCACATCGCCATCATCAAGTGACTCTCGCAAGAACGGCCGCTCACCCGCTTGCTTGCCCCATTTGGCGCCAGCAAGTCGTCGCAGATCGATGCGTGGTGGAGAAGCCTTCGCAGTCTTCTTCGCCTCACTCGGTTTCACGGTCTTTGCCCAATCAGGCGTCTGGGATCTGTCGATTGCCAGGTGAACGCTCTCCTCTAACACCCGTGGCTCGGTGCCGCCAACTGTGACAACATGGACAGTCTTCTTGGCGCTCTGCCGCGTTCGCATCCATTCCTCCATCGGGATCTTTGACATCGGGCCAGGCGCTGGAGCTGCGGCTTTAGTCTTCCATCCTTTCGCCTCTTTGCTATCACTCCTCTTCGGGGGTGCGAGGATTGGTGTCGTTGGTGATGACACCACGTCGGCGCGTGTGTCTGACACCTTCACTGGCGGAGAGCAGTTCTGTGGGGACTCTGGAAGTGTAGGTCGAGGTTTCACAAGAGCTGCAGGCTGCGGAATCCGCAGCGCTTTCGGAGCAGAAGCGGGCGGTGCGGGTGGAGGCATGAGCGTTTCCTGAACTGTCAGCTCGACCTTGGCCGCAACTGGAGGAGGTGCAGGGTTTGGCGCCTGGAATTCGGTCACTCGAGGCAGTCTGGACTTGATCACGCTCTGGATCTCCTCGGAGAGTCTCCAGACAAAGATGCAGCCGTCGCTGCTGGCAGACACGAGCCGGCGGCAGTCTGGGGTGAACTTCACAGCGGTGATCGCCTCGCCGTGGCCTGTGGCGTCAGCGAGAGTCTCCCCGGTTGCGATGTCGACGATGTGAATCGTCTTGTCGGACAAAGATCCGCTCATAGCGACGCAGAAGTTGGCGGGGCACACGTCGATGCGGTGCTGCTCGCCGATGTGGTGAGACCTAATGTGCTTGCATGTGCTGACGTTGTGGATGTCGAGGCGATTGTTGCATGACGTGATCAGGAATTCGTCATTCGGCGTGAGCGCCATGTCAAAGATCTTGCCACCACTGAATGGGATGGAGTTGTGGCGACTCACCTTCCCATCCACGCTGACCTCGGAGACCACGACGCTCTTGTCGGTGCCACAGCTGAGCAACTTCGTGCCGTCGCGCGTGAACTGGAGTGATGTGACTGCACCAGAGTGGTTCTCCACAGTGGCGACCACCGAGTGCTCTTTACTGCAGTCGTACACGTGGACGAGTCGGTCCCGACCTCCTGACGCCATCAAGTACGTGGTACTCCCGCGTTTGTTTTGGTTGCTCTCTGACTCGATCCCGCCGCTGAACGCAATGCACTGCACCTCTGTATTGTGCGCTCCGATGTCTCTCGGTTTGTCCAGCGCCGGCAGCTGGAGAACGATGATGTTTCCTTCCTTGTCGCCCGCTACAACTTGAGTTTGGTTGGGATGGATGTCCACTGTGCGGAGTCCATTCACTTGTCCGTGGTCTTGAGCAGGCGAGTGGATGTCGGGGGTCTGACCGTACGAACATGTGCCACCGAGCACCACAGCGCCTTCATCGGCAAAGTCTCTCTCTTGGTCGTGATACGCTACCCATAGCATCTCTTGGCTATATGGGTTCTTCCAAGCAGTCGCGTCCAGTGTCTCCGATCTGCTACCAAACCTGCTGCTGTTGCTCCTCGCTTGCTTGTGGATGTCGAGATGCCAGAATCGCACCGTGTTATCGTCCGAGCAGGTCACGAACGTCCCGTTTGGCACGACGTCGCGTGTTGTGCCGGCTCGGCGTCCTTCCTCGGTGGTGTACACGAGCTTGCCTTTCGCGTTGAGTCCTCGTGTCCGTCCCGCGATCTTCAAATCTCGAATGCAGCCACTGTGGCACATGATCGAGTGCTCGACACGGGCGTTCTGGATGTCCGACACGTCGTAGATGAACAGACTGCGGTCGCTGTACAACACGATGACATGTGAACCGGTAACGCGGACCGCGATCACTGCTGGATACCGATGCGGCTCGTCTGGGTGCAGGATGTTGGAGCTCGCGTCATTCGGCTCGTTCGCTTTACCCAGCGGGGGAGGGAACGGCATCGTCGAGCGGTACTCGAGCGTCGTTGGATCGAACAGGCGGACGATGGAGCTCGAACCGGCCACAGCGACGTACGCCTCGGTGACGGAGATCGCGCTGCCATGTGCCGCTTCGAGTGAAACCAGTCGCTCCATGATACACGACGCGCCGAAGCAGCACAACGTCCCGTCCGACGTGACAGCAAACGTTTTGAGCTTGCACACCCCGAAGCCACACGCGACACCCGTGAACGTCGCGTCGGACTTGGCGGACATGACGGCATCTCGGTGCTGGATCTCCGGCACGCCGTCGATCTCGTAGCCCGTGAGCAGGAACTGGTCGCGGTCGTCCAGGAACCAGAACTTGAAGTGCTTTTCGCCGACGGTGGCGAAGAAGTTGCCTTCCTGACAGTAATCCATCGCCAGGATCTTCTCGCGCACCTGCGCGACGCCGACCGCCTTGCCAAGCATCGCGGCGTCGTCTCCTCCAACGCCGTCCCGCATCGCCTCGCACAAGTCCCACACGAAGAGATGCTGGTCGTGCACGAGTCCCGCTGAGAGCAGATAGCGCCCGTCACGGCTGAACGCCATGCACGCGACGCCGAACTTGTGGCGCTGCAGTTCGGCGCGCAGCGTGCCGTCGGCGCCATCCCAGATCGTGATCGCGGGCAAGTACCCTTTCTCGCCGATGGCAAGGAACTGGCCACTGGGCGAGAAACACAAGCTCGCGACGCTTTTCTCCACGCGGTAGTAGCGCACCTGCTTGTTGCGCCGCACGTTGTAGATGACGACGATGCACCCAGCGGCGTACGCGATCTCGCCCGTCGCCGGGTTCACAGCCACCATCGCGTTGCTCAGCGACGTGACGCCGAGCACGCGCTCGAGAGTGAGACGAGACGCCGCTGGCATCACGGAAGCTGAAGGGGCAGCAGTACCTGGCGGCGTCGCAGAGGATGCAGCGGGCGTCTCGCGCCGGCGTGCCAACGTCCCCATGCTGCAGGTGTTGAAGTGACGCTTCGTCTAAGTACTACCTGAAATACAAATACAAGCCGGAAATTTCACCACTATTGACACTTCTAGCCTCATTGTAATTACATCCTTTCGAAATTCGTACCAATCGATGCAAAATGAAGAGGGGAGTCATTTCAGAATTATTTTCGTGAGTGTTATACTTTCACATGCAAAAGCAATGTGAATGATTGATGATTGTTTCAAACTGGCAAAATTTAAAAGAAATACATACAAGCACGAAATCGACAAATGCCCAACTGTTGCAGTTGATTTCAAATTGCGTATTTCCACTCCCAGCACAACTATTGTGTACTCGAACCACAAGTGCGCTTCACAGTTCTTGTGCTTCCAGGTGTCTTAGGCGAGATAAATAACAGTGAAAACGAGCCGAAGGACTATCTGATAAACATGTTCAACCTGTTGCTTCGCTAGTGCTAACCCATCTACATAGTTATTCCATCTATGCTTATAGAGGAAGTGCTTGCGGCAGAAGGCAGAGGTACAGTGAGCAACATGAGTGTGTGGGTGGGGAACTCTGCCTCCCCTGACGGCATGTGCTTCAAGCTCGCCTGCTGGGTTCTTGACAAACTCGGCGTGGTGGCTCAGAGTATGGTGAGGGACTTCGAAGCAGCTCATGGTTCAACCTCCAATGGCACGCCTGACGGCGGCGTCTTCATGATAAAATCTTAAAATGAAAGTAGTTTTCTACTATTCGTTGAAATGTCATTTCTATTATCCGTTGAAATGGTTCATTTCAGTTTGGTCTTTAGTCTGACTAACCGATGTTTCCATTGAAGTCAAAAGTGCAAGAGTAGTCAAAAAGCCGATTTGCTTCAAAAAGTACCCTCCATTACGGCACTCGGGTGCCTAATATGGTACCTAGTACCAATTGCTCTCGTCGCCAAGACAAGACATAAGGAGTCATACACCGACTCGATAGGCAGGCGACAAGAGTCCTCTTGGGATCGATCGCCTTCAGCCCACGCGCACGCACACCCTCCCGACGCAGCATGCTGCCGCACTACAAGCAGTCGGCGCACTTCGTGTCGCAGCCGCTCGCGCGCATGAAGAAGCCGGCGCTGGCGGCTGCGGCGGCCGCGCTCGTGCTCTTCTTCGTCTTCTTCTTCGCGCTCTCAGGTGACGTTGACGACTTCGACATCGACGCGCCAGCGGCGTCACCACTCGCGCCAGTGCCTGCGCCAGTGGCTGTCGCTGCGCGGATCCACGCGCTGACACTCGAGCCGGACGTCCCAGACATCGGCCCCGACCTGCGGGACGCGCTGGCGCGCGAGGCGCTGCGCGACGTGGCGACCGACGATGACGGTGACAACGCGACTGGCGCTAGTGCTGCGCCGACTGTCGCGTCATCGCTGCCGTGGGTGCTGCGGCTGCTGCTGCCGCTGGTCGCTGGCTACTGCTTTGGATTCTTGGGATCCGTGCCGATCGCCGGCCCAACGTCCGCGATGGTGCTCAAGCTCGGTATCCAAGGGAAGTACCAGTCGGCGCTCACGATCGCCGTCGGCGGCGCGATCTCCGAAGCGGTGCGTGACTTTGCAAAGGGTGGTGGCAGTGGGCGACGCACGACGTGGTAACCGTGTGCTTGCTGCTGTAGACGTACGCTGGCATCGCGTTCTGGGGCTTCGGCAGCTTCCTGGCTGGCGCCAAATTCCTCTTGCCCGTCTCCAAGTGCGTCCATGAGCTGACTCGCGCTGTTCGTCTCGTGCGGCCGGGGCTAACGCAGTTACCGTTGTTGCCTCTGTCAGAGTGCTTGGCGCTGTGATGTTCACCGCTGTCGGCATCGTGTTCCTCCGCTCCGAGATGAAGCAGTCGATGAAGCCCGAGCTGGACTCGTCACAGCGCAAGGGGATGGGGAAGGCTCGCGACGAAGTGTACAAGAACATCTTGCTGGGCATCACGATGTCGGGCATCAATCCTGCGCTCCTCGCTACGTACACGGGGGCGATCGCGTCAGGTACTGCGGCTCTCATCCAGTTGAGTTTGCTGGGACTGCGAGTGCTCGCACTGATCTGATACCGTACCTTGGCGAGTGCAGTGTACGGGACGGGCATGCTGGAGTTCAACCTGTTCCTCGCGCTCGTGTTCGGGCTCGGCGTGTGCTCTGGCGTGTCGTCGTGGTTCTACCTGCTCCTGTCGCTGCTCAAGAAGTACAAGCAGGTTCGTGCTTGGCGCCTGATGGAGAGCTGCACTGTTTCAACGCGGCGCTCACCTTCGATACCACTGTGCGCATCTGCTCGTGTTCGCGGTGCGCTCCAGCGCTTGAAAGACCAGACGATCAGCATGATCATGCGCTGCATGGGGTGCTTCCTGCTCACGCTCGGGCTGTTCTGCGCCAAGTCGTCGTTCGAATACTTCGTCTGGGGTCCGCCTACCGAGGGGAAGTAGCGGGTTCGCAGACAGCCGAGCATCACGAACACGGCGAACACGTTGACAACCACGATCAACAGCCAGAAGCACGGGAGTCAAGAGTGAGAGCTAGAGAGGAGCGAGGAAGCGTATGTATTGATAAGGCAAAGTACCTAGATTTTGAGCTTGCTCTTGAGCGCGGCGAGACTCGCGTCGTGCTCAGCAGAGCTGGTGTCAAGGAGTGCAGCGAGGCGCTGGAGCTTCTCCTGCTGGTTGTTGTCCAAGAAGTCGAGCACGAGCGAGAGGCGAGCGGTCTTCGAGAGCGCCTCCAGTATGCCGACTGCGAACTCCGCCTGCCTCGTCTCGGCGCCGGAGTCGAGATCGGCCTTCCACGTCTCGACCAAAACGTGAACGATCTCGGCAAAGAGATCGGCGTCCAAGTCGGACTTGAAGATCTCGCTGAGCTTCACTGCGCCTGTGAGCACCAGATACCTTTGCAGCGCCGCCACTGAGCGTCAAACGAGAGGCGGAGAGGGTCCTGGGAATGGCGAACACACAGCCGTCGCACCCAAGCTTGTCTGCGTCGGTCTTGAGGTATCGCTTCCAGTTGCGACAGAAGTCTGTGGACGTGGGCGGTGGCGTGTGTAGGTCGGCGGGAGGTGCCTTGAAATTGAGGCTTTTGCCGAGCTCCTTGCGCGGCTTCGTCCTGTACGTGAGGTTGGTCCGGGGCGCAGTCCTTGAGAAGTCCCGGAGCTCCTTCTGCGAGATCGGCTTGAGATCCGCACACGCAACAAGGTTCTGTGATGGTAAACGCATGTGTGAGAGCGACTGGCACAAGTGAGGGCTCCTGGACTTCGCCGAGCGCGCACCTTGAACTCGTCATAGTTGGTTGCTGTGTGGATCGCGCGCTTCTTCATGTTGTCGGTGAGTTTGTAGAGCCGGTCGTCCTCCAGTGCCTGCGCCAACTCCTGCTGCAGCGCGGCCGTGTCAAAGTTGCCGTGCTCGATCGACGTGAGCGCCGTCTTCTTCTTGCAGCTCGCCATGTTCGCGCGCGCGGCACCCTCGAATCCTAGGATCTCAGAGATCGGGAGCCCGACTCTTCGTGGCTATCTGAGGTGGTCCACTCAAACTGATGTTGATACATGGCTACAACCATGTGTTGACAATCGAGATCGAGACCTTTACTTAGCGCACGATCTTACCGCTCTTATCTCTTGGTTCTTACCGGAGTCAGTGCAGCATTCACAGGTGCGAGCAAGCTCCCGTCCGATCGGCACGCGGTAGGAGCTACAAGTATCCTTGCCCCCCCTCCTCCTCCACCACCTCGCCCACAACACATTCTCCAACGCGCAGCGCGGCGTCCCCCCCCCCACACACACACCTCTCACGAGCGAAAGCAAAGGAGCCATGGACCGCGGACGCAAGGCCATCCCGACGCTCAACAAACACACGGACTCCAAGTACTACCAAAAGTGCCAGGAGATCCACCGTTCCAAGCTCCACAGCATCAAGAGCTCGATTGACAACAGCGAACCGCACCGCCCCACGCACCTCAAGAAGAACCTCAAGAAGGAACAGATGAAGGAGGAGCGGTACGCCGAGATCGAGCGTGAGAATCGCATCTTGCTCGAGAAGATGTCGCATATCATGCAGAACGAGACGCTCGACAACAAGAACCAGTCGATCGCGTACAGCCACAGCCTGAACAAGGGACTGCGGAAGCGCGAGCTCCAGAAGATCACATCCGAGAACCAGGCGATCTTGCGCCGCATCCAGATGCGCGAGCCCACGTACGACCACGCACAGTGGGAAGAGGACGCAAAGCGCAACGAACGCTACGCTGCCAACATCCGCGAGTATCCGGACGACCAGAACCGAGACTCGGCAACCGAGCTGCGAGCCATGTCGGCATACTCCATCGGCGCAGTCGGTGACAACTACTACTAGCACATGCTCTTGTATACGTTATAAAGCCACGCCCACCTGCTGCTGCTGCTGTTCGCTTCGTGGTGGCGGTGACACCCGTGCGTCGTCGCCTCAACCTTCACAGGATCTCGACGACACATCGCAAAATTGTCGAGAGCTGGCACGTCGCCTTGCTCTCGCCAAAGACGCCCAGGATCTTGTCCTCCCACGAGTCCATGCTCTCATACTCACTCTCGATCTCGGCGATCGCTGCGCGCGTCTCGATGATGAAAAGCTGCAACGCCCCGTGCGCAGCAAGATCGCGCTCGTCTACAGCAGAGCCCTGGCACTTGTCGACAAACGCTCGGATCGGTCGAATGCCAGAGACCAAGCGGTTGAACTGGATCTGCACGTCCATGAGCTCCACGTCCATGGCTCCTTCTAGGTCTCTTCGATACGACCGCAGCTTCTCGTCGACTTGTGAGAGGAAATCGCGCTGGAACACCTGCCGCTGCTCTTGAAACACTCGGAAGCACTTCTGCTTCTGTATATCGAAGAACTGGAGCACACGTGTTAGTCCTTCTTGTCTCGCACGAGCTCAACGCACACATGCAGGCAATCGTACCTCTTCCAGTACTCGCAGGAACGAGAAGTTCTCGAGCAGATCTCGACACGCGCGCTTCACAACCTGCACCTTAGTGAGCACGTTGCGGTGGCTCCGAGGGAACTCAAGCTTGTAGAGAAACATGTCGATGCGCTCTTGCATGTGAGGCACTTGCAGCATCTGGTGGAAGAACTGTTCGGCTTTGCCGAGTCGTGAGGTTGGTCCGTCGAACGACTGCAGCAGCTCCCGCTCGTCTTCGGTCGGGAAGAAGCGTTGGAGACACGCCAGCAGCTCCGCGTTGATGCTCTTCTCGTTCATCGCCACGATGTCGCTCACGACCTGCTCGTAGTGATCGTTGATCTTGAAGCTCGCGAGCGCGATCGCTAGGTTGTTGGCGCGCTTGAGCTCGATGAGCTGGATGTTCTTGGATTTGCCGCGAGGTGAGGACGGTCGGGACTGCGTAACATCAATTCCCTTTAGCATCAGAGCAGGTCTCGCTCTTCCAGCATGTGCGTCAACGAACCTTCTGGAAGCTGCCGTCGAGATCGAGACTGGGAGAGTCCAGCGGGTCATACGGTTGCTTGCTGTTCTTCTTTGACGGGCTCCGCGATCGCGGAGACGGAACAAACACGGGGCGGGTCTCTGTGGCATCACACGACAGAAGGAGTTCGTCAGTCGGGAGAACGAGAGATCTCACGGCAGTGACCCTCGCGCACCATCCTTTCGCGTCGGAGACGTCACGTCGATCGAGAGCTTGAACCCTGTTCTCGACTGGTACCTGGACTCGGAGACCACTGGTGACGCGGGTGGTGAGATCGGAGGAAGAGGCAGCGCTGGAACTGGTGCTGGAGATGGTGTCGCGATCGCATCAGCAGTGGTCAAAGTGTTACCCACTTCGTGCGTAGATGTTTGGGTCGCAGGGTTCGGTTGTGATGACGGTGAAGTGAGTATGGGAGGGGCTGGGAGGTTCTCTGTCCACGCTTGGTGTTCATCAATGTTGCGAGCCACTGCCTGCTCACTCGAAGATGGCACACAGCTCTTCAGACTCCGAGCCTTTGCGAGTCGCATGCGAATGATCGAGTCCGGTGTCATCTCCGACTCCGGAGCTGCGTCGCGAGGCCCTTCGCAGGGTTGCTGTGCTTGAGGAAGCAGTGATGGTGGAGGCGGTGGAGCTGCAGGGTTCTCCCACTGCGAGACGCCTGTTTCGCGGTGGACGTAGTACGGATAGCCTTCAGCAGTGTAGAACGTGTCCCAGAGCAACGAGCTCGCAGCTTGCGGATCTTGCAGGCGTGAAGATGTAGCAGGTTGGCGCGTATCGAGATGGCTGGGGACATCCTCCCAGCCTGTCCGCATAGAACTGTCGTCTGCCGCTCGCATGAAGCGTGCCGACATGTCCATGCTGTTGGAGCGCCGACTGTTTTGAGCGTAGTACGCACTGTCGCCCGGTTCGTCATGCCACTGCCTCCAGCCGTCTCGCGACGGGTATCTGTACTCGTACATCTCGTCACTGCGACTGCGACTCCGACCCGGAGCAATGTGCATGGAAGATGGCGCTGAATCACGCGGATGCGAGTAGTACATAGCGCTGTCCTCGTAGAGCGAGTGCGAGTAGTGGCGATCGCCGTCTCGATTGAACCGCTCGGCGAACGCCCCTCTGAAGCTGCTTGGTGGTGTGTAGTCCAGACTGCTCGGTGAGGGTTCGCGAGCCGAGTAGTAGAAAGCTGGTCTGCTCGTCGGCGCGCTCTCGCAGTGGAGGCGATACGGGCGAGCATGGCGGTCGTACCGATGTTCCGGAGGGGTCCATCGCGTCTGCTTCCGCAGCAGCGCCATGCGCACTTCGTCGCTCGGAGACAGCACGCTCCGACTCGCTGGTGCCGGAGCAACAAAGTTCGGTGTTCCATAGCGAGTATCGCACTGGAGTGGAGCGCCGTAATGATCGTACTCTCCCTCGTCGTCTTGGTGCTCTGTTGCGTATCGTGGAGCAGACTGCGATCTGCCGTGGTGATGCTTAGAAGGACTGTGCGATGTGTACGCGCTGCTGGAGTCGGAGCCGGACTCAACATCGTGACCGCTGCTGCCCACTTCCTCGGCATACTCGTCCTCCTCCTCTCGGTAGCGCAGCTGCTGCTGTTGCTGGCGCAGCAACAAGGTCGACGCTGCTTCGTTTCGAGTGGCCGGGACGCTGATGCTACTGGCCGTCGGTGTTTCCTTCGTGTTCGTGAGGTAGTACTGCGAGATGAGGAACGCACACGCTTGCTGCTTCTCTCGCAGCGCGATGTCGTACGGCGTCTCGTTCTGTGCGTTCGCAGAGAACACGTTCGCCGCGCTCTCGAGCAGCAGTTTGACGATCGCCTCGTTGCCGGCAAGCGCGGCATAGTGCAGCGCCGTATCGCCGTCGTGGTCTCCGGCGTTGAGCACCGAGTCCCCACCGACGTCGAGCAGGTACGCCACGCACTCGAGGTGGCCATGCGAGACGGCGCAGTGCAGTGGAGTGCGGCCGAACTCTTCGACGACGCAGATGTCGGCGCCGTGGTGCAGCAGCAACTGAAGACACGCGAGGTCGCCGTGGCGAGCGGCGACGTGCAGCGGTGCGTCGTTGTTCGGGTCGATGTGATTTACGATCTCCGAGTCCATGTCGCTCTTCGCAGCGGTGGAGAGCAGCAGTGCGACGCACTTGCTGTGCGACGCGTTCACGGCGGTCTGCAGCGCCGTCTCGCCGAACTCTGGGTGCGGGTCGTTCTTCGCGCGCCACGAGAGGCACAACTCGACGAGCTGCACGTGTCCGAGTCGGCACGCGATCATGAGCATCGTGTCACCCTCGCCGGGCTCGAGCAGGTCGATCGGGCAGCCGTCGAGCAGACACCCGGCGATCTCCTGGGTTCGTGACCTGCGCGCCAGATCAAAGACAGCGGTGCGCCACGCAGCCAGCTGCGCCTTGCTCGGCGCTGTGGTGCTGTTGCTGCTGAGCGCGTGGGCATAGTGTGGTGTCTTCCCAAGACTCTCTGAGGTCAGCGTGCTCTCGTGACGTGGTGAGAGCGCCGACGTCCTGTAGTCCTCCATGACGCGCGCCGAGAGCAGGGACTCGCTGTCGTTGACTTGGAAGAGCAGTCCTCGCAGCGCGCTCACCCACACAGTCGCCTCCTCCCTGCACGATGCCACGAGGTCGAGCGTCCGGGACGTGGCCACGAGCGAGAAGCACTTGTCTCGGTCGTGCACGACCGAGGACTTGCTCGCGATCTGAAGCTGGCGCTCAAACGCTGGCGTGCGATGGCCGGTGCGCAGCTCGCTCACGTGCGCGAGGTTGAGGCTGCTCGCGCTCTCCCTGTCGCCCGCACTCGCGGTCGGGTTGCACCAAGTGATCTCGTAGCCGCTAGTGACGCCCGGACACACCGTCACCCACTGCCTCCGGATCCCCGGCGCGCCGAGGCTCTGGCTGAGGCTGTGGTACGGCACCTTGAAGAGCAGCGCGCCGCTGCGGAGCACAGCCGGCACCGCCTCTCTGTGCTGCGAAGACGGAAGTTGCAGAGGCGGGAGCTGCGCCGCGACGGTGCTGGTATCGACAACTTTGAGCTGGAGGTGCACGCGACCGGACTCTGTGTCGGCATCCATCTCGCCGGGCTTCACGCCGCGGAAGAGTGTGTAGTGCTGGTCGTAGTAGAGTCCGCCGGGGAGCAGGCTGGTCAGCGAGACGCGCGCCTCGCCCACGACGGCCTTGCCGTGCGTCCGTACTGCCACATGCAGCGCCTGCGTGTATGTCGAGCGCAGCGGCAGGGAGAATTGCTGATTCCACTGAGCGTCACTGCCGCCTTTCTTGTGCAGCGCGGTGCGCACGACGGACGCCAGCTCGTCTCCTGCTGCTGCTGGTTCCTGCGCCGCGCTGCACAGCCGCAGCTCCAAAAATGTGGACTGCGTGCCGAACTTCTCAACCTTGGCGAGTCCCGACGCACCGAGCGCGTTCACGACGAGCAGGAGCTTGCGGTCGTCAGTGGCTACCGTCGACTCCGAGGACGCCATCGCCGGGATCTCCTGCAGACACGGCGCGCTCGCAGCCAACGCCGCAGGTGATGAGGAGCTGGCAGCCGCGAGTGGAATCGTAGACCGGTAGCGCTTGGAGTCACTGCTGGCGCTCAGCACGGGGTTCAGCGTCGCGAAGCCCGTCGAGTCCGAGTCGCTCTCGCCCGAGTGGATTACTACCTGCGGCGCAGCGGCGCCGTCCATGTCCTCAACGTCGACGAGGTGCGTGTCACCGTCATCGCCTTCGTCCGCCTCCTGCAGCGCTGGCACCGACTCGGCGAGCTGGATCGCGACGGTGATGCCGCTGTCGTCGTCGCCGAGGTCGTCGTCAGTCGGTGGCGGCGGCGGATCTTCGCCGTCAGCATGCGGGCTGCCACTGTCGTCGACGTGGGTCGCGGCGATCACGATCTGCGGCGTAGCGTCGGGTCTCGCGCGGCGGACGCGCGGCACCACGGTGGCGGCTCCGCTCTCCGGCGCCGCCGGGACGTACTTGTGGCGCGCGGAGGCGTCCTTGAGGCGCCCGAGCAGCCCGCCGCGCTTGGGCTCCTTGAAGACCGCCTTCTTCACGACCACGTAGTTGGCAGCTGCGCCGTCCGACTCGGAGTCATGGAACTCGTCACTGTCGTCGACGTCGTCGTCTTTTGTTTGGTAGGCGTACTTGCTGCTGCTGCTGGTGGCGCTCGGCGGAGGCGGGGAGGACGCCGTCACCTTCTCCAGCGCATTCGCCGACGCGTCTGCGACCGCCGCCGCGTCCGAGAGCGCGAGCATCTCGTCGTCCTCGTCGGCGGCGCTCGGCTGCATCATCGAGTCTCGTGTCTCGACCTCGACGAACAGTGCTGGGTCGCCGAGCTCCGAGACGCGCTTACGTACCTCTTCATGTAACGGACACCGTTACGGCTTGCTGGGAGATCGCATTTTGACAACCGAAGTGACTACCACCGCCGAAGCAAACACCACCACACACGATCACAATACCACCAGAGAGTACGAGCGCGAGCACGACCACGATAGCGATATGGTAGCAAAGCAAATCGCCGTCTACTTGGATTCGTTACCGAAGGATGAGCGCGCGAAGTCAAGGGGCGGCAGGCGAGTGCCAGCCGGCCAGAGTCAGCTACAAACCGCTTACTCCGACGACGGCTTGGCGTTCGGGTCGATGAGCTTCTTGAACTCGTCGTACAGCACGAGCACGATCGCGCCACCCGTGCCACGGATGACGTTCGAGCCGGCACCCTTGAAGAACGCGTTCGCACCCTCGTTCTTGAGGATCTTCGTCGCGCAGTCCACCGTCGACGTGTACAGGATGTCCTTGCGGCCAGCCTGCATCATCATGCGACGACGCACCGTGTCGAACGGGTACGACACGATACCCGAGATCGTCGTCACGACCTGGGCCACGAGCCACTTCTGCCACACCGGCGCGTTGCGCGGGTCCGCGAGCAGCACGTCACGGAGCGTGTCGTAGCCGCCGAAGAAGGCCGCACGGTACACGATGATACCACCGACCGACACGCCGAAGCCCTGGTACAGACCCTTCGCACCGTCCTGCTTGTAGATCGTCGAGATGCAGTTCACGAGGCCCGTGTACATGCGCGACTTGCCCTTGCCGACATCGGCCGCGAGACGCGTACGCGCAAAGTCGAGCGGGTACACGAACAGCAGCGACGTGGCGCCGGCGGCACCGCCCGACGCGAGGTTGCCCACGAAGAAGCGCCAGAACTGGTCCTTCTTCACGCCGTCGAGGAAGAGCTTCTTGTACTTGTCCTTGAAGGCGAAGTTCAGCGCCTGCGTCGGGAAGTAACGGATGACGTTCGCCAGGTTGCCGCGCCAGAACGAGCCCACGCCCTGGTCGCGCGACACGCGCACGAAGCAGTCCACGATGCCCTTGTACTGGTCCTCCGGCTTGATCTGCGTCGACGCCGCCTGCACCTGCAGGAGCAGCTTCACGCGCTCAATCGGGGCCACGACGGTCTTCGAGATACCGCCGGCAACACCACCCGCCGCGAGGTCGAGCAGGAACGACACGGCGCCGCCGTTGTCGTTCGACGTCGCCATCGGCTTGTAGGTCTGGATCGCGCTCATCCTTGGGGTTCTAGGAGAAGGTCCGGGTGGAGCTTGGGCTGAACGAGGAGAAATCCTAAATGGGCGGCCCACAGCGCGCGCCGTGCGAGTGGCAGCGTCGTTGCGAATTCGAGGGCTCCTCTC
>JAASFS010000177.1:0-29087 GCA_023333865.1 Globisporangium perplexum | reverse complement strand
TCACGCCGGAGAACAAGAAGGTGCTCGTGGTGCTGAACGAGAACACGGAGGACGCCGACTTCGAGCTCCAGGTCGGCGACGACGTGCTCGAGACGACGATCCCGCAAGGAGCGATCCGCACGTACACGTGGGAATGAGCACCAAGTGAGTCGGTGAGCTGTGCTTCCATGCACTCCAGCACGTCTTAGTCCACATCTGTGTGATCACACCCAGCCTCATAGATACCAACAATCGATCACCTTCCCTTCCAAGCTGGCGACAGGCTCAGTGCTCATCGGTGACTCTCACCACTGCCACCTGCTCCACCCAGCAGATCCTCCCACAGATCGCGGTCGTACGGGTCTTCCTCGCCTGCCTCCTTGCCTTTGAACAGCGGATGGTACTCCTCGGCGTTTGGGTCCGCCGCGTTCTCGTCGACGACGATGCGCATCTCCTCCGGCACCTTGCGCTTCTTCGGCCGCATCTTGAACACCTCGATCGCCTCCTTGATGTACCCAGCGTCGAGCTCCGAGCGCGGTACCTCCTCCCAATGAAAGTACTCGGACAGCAACCGCATGAACTCGGCGCGCACCTCAGGCGCGCGGCGCTCGTTCGCCAGGTAGATGACAGTCTTGCGGTGCGAGAGCGCGAGGATCGACTGCACGAGCGGCCGCACGCACTCCTTCTCGTACAGCACGTCCGCGCAGAGAATGCAGTCTGCCGAGGCAGCACCACCGTCAGCTCCGCCCGCCAGTGTCCCGCTACACGAGGAGTGACGAGCTCGGTGAACGTACCGAACGGAGCGTTGAGGTTCGTCACCGGTGTGCCCCTGCACGCACCGCGTGGGTCCAGTCAGGAGGCGTCGCCTTTCAACTCTCCATACCACCGTACACCTAGTACGCACCATGCGTGCTGCTCGATCCGCACGCACTCGGTCTCCTTGGCGCTCAGGTTCGCGCGCACGTTGCGGCGCAGCCAGGGCAGCACGGGACCGATGTCCGTCATCACGACGTCTGCGAGCCCGCCCGTGGCGATCGCGCACGCGATGCCCGCGAGTCCGCCGGCGCCGGCGCCGAGCTCGCAGACCGACGAGAAGCGCCGGAAGAGCTCTTCGTGCTGCTCGACGAACTTGAGCAGCGTCTTGGATGAGTCCCAGACTGTCGTGCCGAGCACGAACGAGTCCGGGTCCTGCACCACGGCCACGACGCGGTCAGCGCCGTACGGGATCTCCACGTAGCGCGACCAGTGGGTGAAGGTCTCCTCCATCACCAGCGGCTCGGACGCCGTCATGCTCTCCTCCTCCGACATGTTGCATTCTGACGAGAAGCCATTGGCCAAGGCTGCGCACTTGGTTTCTTCACTATTACGATTTTATGATTCAAACTCGAGAGCACAAGAATCAGGCGTCGCCTCGCAAGCCGACCCAGCCGCCCCCAAGCCCGAGGTGTCGACAACGGGCAGGCTCGCGCCACACGTCTGAAGGAAGAAGCGGCATCCGACAGCGACAACGACGACGATAATGAGGGCTTCTACTACAGCAACGAGTTCACCAATTCCAGCGGCGACCCGGGGCGATATCGCCCGCGCCTTCGAGGTGTTCCTCCGCCGACCTCGTCTTCGGAAATCGCAAGTTCCGAAGCGAGATCGTACGTCGTCTCGACACTAAGGTGTCTGAGGTGCCTTGGCAATGTGTATTGCTGTTGACTTCAGTCGAGATACTCTTCCGCGCCTGTCGATGTGTTCACCAGTACCTGGCAGTTGTGAAAAATTGGTCGCCACCTGCGTCACTCGCGAGTCCAAAGCACGATCTTGTGCTTCAAGGCGAGGAAGTGGGACCACTTCCCACGTCCCCTGCGACCACCGACCGATTGTGGGTGGTGGCGCAGGTGAAGACGCTGCTCACTCTTCGATCCGCGCGCTGGAGCGCACTTGGAAGATCCCGAGACGCGAAGAGCTCGCTCGACAGGATGCTGCATCCCGGCCACGCGCTCTCGCAGGCGCTGCTGCTGCTGGTGACGACGCGCCACAGCGCCGAGCAGCCGGCTGACGCGCCGCTGCCATCGCCGCCCTCCTACGCGAGCGGCGTGTGTGACAACCCCGCCATCGCCGGGCTCCCGTTCTGCGACGGCGCGCTGCCGATCGACGCGCGCGTGGACGACCTCGTGGCGCGCATCCCGCTCGACGAGGCGTTCGGGCTGCTCGTGGACAACGCGTCGCGCGCGGACAGCGTGCACCTGCCGGCGTACGGCTGGTGGAGCGAGGGGCTGCACGGCGTCGCGCTCTCGCCCGCAGTCACCTTCGCGGGCTCGACGCCCGTGGCGACGAGCTTCCCGCAGGTCGTGAGCGTCGCCGCGGCGTTCAACCGCACGCTGTTCTACAAGATCGGCGAGGCGATCTCGACCGAAGCGCGGTACGATAACCTGGTCACGTGCACTCTCTGAGGTAGGACGGGAGGTTGTTCCTTACGCGGTGCTGACCTCGTGTGTGCTCTGCTCACAGCGCGTTCTACAACGCCAACCACGCCGGCCTGACGTTCTGGACGCCCAACATCAACATCTACCGGGATCCACGCTGGGGTCGCGGGCAGGAGACGCCGGGCGAAGACCCGTTCCTCTCGGCCGAGTATGCGGTGGCGTTCGTGCGCGGACTGCAGGGCGAGGCGGCGGAGCACAACGCGACGCTGACGAGCACCGCGTCGCCGGCGGACAGCAAGTTCCTCAAGGTGTCGGCGTCGTGCAAGCACTTCTCGTCCTACAGCCAGGAGGTGCCGCGCCACCGCAACGACGCGATCGTGAGTAAGCGCGACCAGCAAGACACGTACTTCCCGGCGTTCGAGGCTTGCGTCCGGCGCGGCCACGTGAGCTCCGTCATGTGCAGCTACAACGCCGTGAACGGCGTCCCGGCGTGCGCCGACAAGGCGCTGCTGACCGACCTCGTGCGCAAGCAGTGGGGCTTCGACGGGTACATCGTGTCGGACTGCGGCGCAGTGGCCGACGTGATCTACGAGCATCACTACACGCAGTCGCCCGAGCAGACGTGCGCGAGCACCATGAACGCCGGCATGGACATCAACTGCGGCTTGTTCCTGTCCGAGCACGGCAAGAAGGCGCTCGCGTCGGGGCTGCTGCGCAAGCCGGTGGTGCACAAGGCGCTCAAGCACCTCTTCCGCGTGCAGATGCGGCTTGGGATGTTCGAGAAGGGTGCGCAGCCGTTCGCAGACTTCACGCCCGCGGTGGTGGACACGCCGGCGCACCGGCAGCTGGCGCTCGAAGCCGCGCAGCAGTCCGTCGTGCTGCTGAAGAACGAGAACGCAACGCTGCCGCTGAGCGCGAGCTCGTTCTCGTCAGTGTCACCGTCAGCGGACCCACCGGCGTCGCTGGCGCTCATCGGCCCGCACTTCAACGCGAGCGAGGTGCTGCTCGGGAACTACCAGGGCATCCCGTCGCACATCGTGACGCCGCTCGAAGGCATCTCGGCGTACGCCAAGCACGTGACGTTCGCGCGCGGGTGTGCGGTGTCGGGTGAGACCGTGCCGAACTTCGACGAGGCGGAGCGCGTCGCGGAGCAGGCGTCGCAGGTGATCCTGTTCGTGGGCTTGGACCAAAGCCAGGAGCGCGAGGAGATCGACCGCGCGCACCTGGAGCTCCCCGGATTCCAGCGCGACCTCGTCAGGGTCGTGCTGGAGAAGGCGAAGAAGCCGGTCGTGCTCGTGGTGATCTCGGGCGGCGGCGTCGACCTGGCAGCATACGCCCACCACCCAAAGGTGGGAGCGATCGTCTTCGCGGGATACCTCGGTCAAGCCGGCGGCCAGGCGATCGCGGACGTGCTCTTCGGCGCGTATAACCCGGTCGGGTCGCTCACGCAGACGTTCTACACGAGCGAGTTCGCCAAGCAGGTGTCGATCTACGACATGAACATGCGGCCGACGCCGGAGACGGGGAACCCGGGCCGCACATACCGGTTCTTGTCGAGACCCGAACTGGCGGTGTACTACTTTGGTGAAGGGCTGTCGTACACGGACTTCAAGATCGAGTGGCAGGACGCTGCGCCGCAGACGTTCGTGAGCGCCAATGCGATCCGCCAGGCGCTCACACAAGCGGACGACAAAGAGATGACAGTGCCGCTCAACGTCACAGTGGTGAACGTCGGCAAGCGCGACGGCGAGTACTCGCTGTCAATCTTCACGTTCGCTCCGGGAGGCGGGAGCGACGGGAACCCGATCTGCCACATGAGCGCGTTCGGCCGGACGCCGATGCTCAAGCCGCAGGAGAAGTTCCAGTTCCACTTCAAGCTTCAAGCGAAGACGTTCGCTCTGGCGGACGCCGACGGCGCGTGGGCGGTGCGCGAAGGCGTGTGGCATCTCCAGTCGAGCGTGACCGGCGGCGACGGGAATGCGCGTCATGAGGTCCACGTCGGATCGAGCAAGGAGGGTGGTGGTGTCCAGAGCAGCAGCGTCGTGGCGACTGTCGGCAAGAAGACGAGGGCGAAGACTGGAGGCGAAGAGCAGGAGACGGTGTCGGTCGAGGATCAGCTCGCGGAGATGCGGATGCAGGGAGTGGAGACTGCTGCAACCATCGACCGCGAGTGAACGTCGAGCGCTGGTCGAGAGTGTGTGTGTATCTCGAGTGCAGCAATGGGAAGCGAGAGCTGCTGCCATGTTGCAGCAGGAAGCTGGTGTTTCGGTGTGAGCGAAGTGCTGCGGCAGCACCAGCTCCTTGCAGGTGCCAGTGGACGGTGCGATGGTAGGTACAAGAACCGGAGGCGCCTGGTGTCGCACTGCGCGAGTGTCCAACACCACGTTCATTCTCGTGATGACTCTGCGCGTCGAGGCGAGTTGAAGCCGTCTGCTTGCCGCGAGCTTCTCGTGCGCTGACGGCATCGGCTCCAGGATCTCTGGGTGCCTCGGAGCACGCTCCGTCCTGGTGGTGGCGATAGTGAAGAAACCGAGTGCGCATGGAGCTGATCTCTGCGCGCGCGTGCCCACTCCCTCCCCCGCAAGTGCCGCGATCGCGATGGCGACCGCCGCCAAGTGCGGCGTATGCAACCACCACCACGAGCAGGTCGGCGGGTACGCCGCGCTGTCGCCCCCACACTCACTCGCTCACACACGCTCTCGCTGCGTAGGGCGTCAAGTGTCTCGTGTGCGGCCACACGGGCAAGAGCCGCTTCCTCCAACAACTCCAGGTAATGATACCATTTGCTTCAACTGTCGCGATGGCAAACGTGCTCATGTGTGCGCGTAAGCAACAGCGCGCGCCGCCAGCGAACCGATTCGCCGTGCAGGCGCGCGACGCGTTCGCTGGGCAGCCGTTGGACGCGGGCTTCTGGAGCTTCGTGCGCCTCCTGCGGCGCCACATCTTCCCGCGCGCACCGTGCGAGTTCGCGGATGATGCGAGCTGCCGCCACGTCATCGCGTTCGGTGCGTGGAATATGTCAGGTTGTTTTGCTAGGAGAGAGCGGATCTGACGGCGCCTCTGGTGCTCTCGACGCAGTCGGCGACGCGCCGATCGCGCTGTGCCGCTGGCGGATAGCACAGGACGCGGCGGACGCGAGCCAGGTCGTCGTGGCGCTCGAGCACTTTGGCGTGCTGGAGGCGAAGCGCGGCCGCGGGTACGGCGGACTGCTGCTCGACAGCGTCGTCGAGGTGCGCGGCTCCGTTCTTCGCCGTTCGGCTGTGATCGGTGGTCGGTCGGTCGGACGGCTTACTGAGTCCGTGGCATGCGTTCTCCTCGCTTCGATCCAATCCGCCCGCCTACAGGATGTCGCAGCGAAGTTGGCGCAGATGGGGCTAAGTGTGCCAGCGCTCATAGCGCGCGTCCCGACCAGCGAAGCAGAGGCGGCGATGACCGACGGTGGCGCCGCCACCGTCAGCGACGCAGTGTTGCGGCTGTTTCGGTCCAGAGGCTTTCAGATCAGCGGCATGTCGGCGGCGGACGCGAGCGGCGCGACAGTGGTGCTGTGTCGAACTGCATGAATGAGTGAGTGAGCCCGGAGACGCCAGCGTCGATGAATGAGTACTGTGCTGCGTGCGTGGGGCCAGTCCATCCATCCAACTTTTTTTCATGCTCCGTTGCTCCAAGCGAGCGAAGTGAACAGTGTCGACGAGGGACGCGTACGCGCTTAACGCGCTGCATGATGCCGCATCTTGCTATATGGGGTCTGTGTCGCTTGGCAGCGCGCTGCTGAACTCGGCGCGCAAAGCCGGCGCCGTGCGTGTGTGTGTGTGTGGCGGATGGCTCCGCGTTCTCCGACTTGCAAGCAGCTTTGTGAGCGTGTTCACGGCCATGTTTGCGAGGAGAAACTCGTGTTCTCGCTTGCGCTCTATGGCCGCCACGGCCGCTGTGAATCGCTCCAGATGCGGCGTCGGCGTCGGTATCTCGCTCGCTTCACCCGAGCAGGCGCGTGCTATGGGATCTCATGTTCACTGGAGTCCATCCCTTCTTCTCTGTGAGACGCTCGCTGTTCACGCGTGGCCACCTCGCGGCTTCATGCGAGCCCATTGAGCATTGAGTATTGAGCATCGAGCGAAAGAGACGAGAAGTTCACTCACCCAAAAGCGACTTAATGCTGCTGCGTACGCGTATGTACGTACCAAGACGAAGGCGCTTGTTGCTGTTGTCGGCGGCGGCATGTAGCTATCGAGGAAATGAGCAAGGTTCGCGCGAGAGAGCGAATGAGTGAAGCGGCGCGAGCGAGATCTCCCCCTCCGCGCATACAAACTTTGAGTGAAGCATACAAACACCAAGTGCGCCTCCACCCACCCTGATAATCTCACCTCAACTTCAAGGCTCGTTTTTATCATTTTTCTCTTGCGGATACTATGCCGCATACAATCTCCAAGTTCGGACTGGCGGTTGCAACCGAGAAACCACAAACAGCAGGCGATAGCTACCAACATGTGGCGATCTGGCCTCACAAGCAGAAATCGCGCGCGGCGAGCGAGCAGCTACCACTCGTGTCTCGCGGCAGCAGCAGACAGCAGGAAGCGCATAGCGCATTGTGCCGCAGGAAACCACAGCAGCAGCAGCTCCCGCATCGTGCGTGGCGCGTGCGTAGCGAGCGGCTCCTCCTTCCCGGCGACCCGGCGAGTCACACTCCTTCACTCACCGCCCGCCACCAAGCGACACGGCGAGCGCGAGAGAACGCGAAGGTGACGACTGCGAAGAGGAAAAATCCACCAGCAACAGCCGGCCGAGCGACCGACCGAGCGCCATAAGACAAGATGGACGCGCGACGCAACTTCTACCATCTCTGCGGCTCGCCGATCAGCACGCCGAAGCGCGACCACCGCCAGAGCTTCGACGACAGCGTCGGCTCGCCCGACCAGCGCCGCTCGCCTGAGCTCGCGCAGTCGCCGCCGCTGCGCATGAAGGACGCCGGCGCCCGCAAGCGCGCGACGCTCGCGACCGCCGCGACGGAGCAAGACGCGCTCTTCGACAGCTGCCCGTCGTTCTCCATGGACGCGTGCATGAGCGGCTCGATCGTCGACTCGATGGTCGTCGACGATGGCGACCTGGAAGACGACGACGACGACGACTTCGACGACGAAGACTACGATGACGACGACGGCGACGAGACCGACACGTGCAGCACGACGCACATGAGCGTGCAGGACGCGCGCGAGGCGCGGATCCCACACTTCCTCTCGGAGGACGCGTCGCCGCCGTACCTCCCGGACCAGCTCGGCGCCGACAGCGGCGACGGCGACAAGTACAGTCGCGTGGGCGGCCGGCGCGGGTCGATCGTCGCGGCCCACGAGAGCATCGACCTGAAGGACCTGGCACTGGAGCGCGTGATCGGCGAAGGCGCGTTCGGCAAGGTGTACAAGGGAATGTGGCGCCAGAAGCCCGTGGCGGTGAAGGTGCTGCTCCACCAGGACCTGCGGCCGGACGTCGTGCGCGAGTTCGAGACCGAGGTGCAGATCATGAGCGTGCTGAACCACCCGAACATCTGCATGCTGCTTGGCGCGTGCCTCGAGCCGTCGAGCCGCGCGCTCGTGCTGGAGCTCGTGGACCAGGGCTCGCTCTGGGTTGTGCTGCGCTCGCGGCGGCGCCAGATCACGGACGCGCTCCGCGCCAAGTTCATCCTGGAGACGGCGCGTGGCATGAACTACCTGCACCAGTTCAAGCGGCCGATCCTGCACCGGGACATGAAGAGCCCGAACCTGCTCGTGCAGCAGGACTTCTCGATCAAGATCTCAGACTTCGGGCTCGCGCGCGTGAAGGCGCAGATCCAAACCATGACCGGCAACTGCGGCACCGTGCAGTGGATGGCGTACGTTCCGCTCCCCTTCCTCTGCTGCTTCTCTCGTCTCGTGCTCAGGGAGACTGACTGATGGCGTCCTCTCTCTCTCTCTCTCGTGCAGTCCGGAGGTGCTCGGGAACCAGAAGTACACGGAGAAGGCCGACGTGTTCTCGTTCGGCATCGTGATCTGGGAAATCTGCACGGGCAAGTGTCCGTACGACGGCATGGTGCAGATCCAGGCGGCGCTCGGCGTGCTGAACCACGACCTGCGGCCGAAGATCCCGGAGTCGTGTCCGCGCTTCTTCACGCGGCTCATGCGCGCGTGCTGGAACCGCGAGCCGAGCATGCGGCCGTCGTTCGCCGAGATCATCAAGGCGTTCGAGCTGTACGAGCGGACAGTGTCGAGCACCAACTACTCCCGATAGAGCGAGTCCGGCTACGATGGAGAGGGGGGAGGGAGGGCGATACAATAGAGCGACCGACCGAGCGGGACGCGGTCGATCGCGACGGCTGCTGCTGCTGCCACTGCGCGCGTTGGCGCGAGGACGAGAGACATTATTTAGAGCGCGCACGCGCACACCACACACCCCGCGGCCCGCTGCTCGGACGACGGGTGGCAGCAGGAGGCGGTCGACGAGCGTTCAGCGGGCGGAAGGTGGAAGGAAGGAAGGAAGGAAGGACGGCGGCACAGCAGCGAAGGGCAGAAGAGGCGAACAAGAGCGAGGAACAGTGGGCGGAGAAGAAGAACGGGTGGGGGCTCCCGTGTGCTTGGAAGGCACGCGGGCGGAGCTCCCTGCCTGCGTGGGGAGTGTTGGAGTGGCGCGATGCACGTTTGCAGTCTCGAGCGTGGAACTACGTCAAGAGAGTCACAGGAATGCACATGAAAGCTTGTTTGAGGCTGTTGGGTCCGTGTGGGGGTGACGATGTGAGAGAGCGACGAGGGTTTAGCGAACGAGCGAGCGCGGCAGCCAGTGTGCGGCGCAGGTAGCGGAGTCGCGTCCAGCCGCATTTCGTTCGCGCTGACGCCTTTGAGGCGGCAGCGTGAGCGACGCTGGAAGATCGAACTGGGAGCGAGACCAGATCTGGAGCCACCACTGGACGCTTCTCGCTCTTGCTCTCCGGCGATCGCCGCCCCTTTACATCAAGTCACGATGGAGGTCGCGAT
This sequence comes from Globisporangium perplexum, assembly GCA_023333865.1. Lineage (NCBI taxonomy): Eukaryota > Oomycota > Peronosporomycetes > Pythiales > Pythiaceae > Globisporangium > Globisporangium perplexum. The sequence continues at coordinate 19,699 of JAASFS010000177.1, read as the reverse complement.
GTCTGATGGCAGCCGGATCAAAGAGCTACGACCATTCCCTCGGTTCGTGCTCACGCGTGTTGTCGAGGTCGAGGATCTAGTAGACCCTGGATAACCGAGTTCAGAACTCGAAGGCCCCCCGGCTGCGTGGCCGCCGTTGTGTCGAGTCGCGATCGAACACGTCCTTGTCGTCTCCTTCACCACGAAGCTCGAGCCGCGTAGACTCTGCACCACCAATCCAGCGATAGAACTGCAGCTTGAAGCCCTGAGAGGCGGCAGGATGCAGACTTCGATCCGTACGCTCTTTGCTGTCCTTGAGGGCCTTGTCGCTGGCGTTGCAACTCCCTAAGTAGAGAATCGTCTCTCCCTCGTCGCCGTCGCGCTCGGTGTCGCGCGCCTTCTTCGTCAAGCAAATAGTCTTCACGTGCAGGAAGCCCCTTTGACTCGCCCATGAATCGCGTACACGCTGATGCCCGCCTCCAGCAACAGCTTCGCTGCCTTTCGGTTTAGACTGGACTTGGGTTGCAGGCGGTCCAGGGCAACAACAACCGTTGTGTTCTCCTTGTGCGCTGTGATGAGCGCTTGGATGATTGCCATGTTGGTCACGATGAACATTGCAACAAGGATGAGGATGACGCCACCGTGACTTGCCTTGATGTCGTCGAGCACCGCGCGAGTTGAGCGCTTAGACGAGACTTCGTCATCGTGCCACAGGGTAGTCGGGAGCCATCGACGCATCTCGCCGAGCACGCGGTCGAATGCTTCGATTGCCGCTGCAGAAGACGCCTGGTGCGCTATGAAAGGAGACCGTTGCTCTTGGAGCCTGGCAATCCGATCGCGTAGCGTGGTCTTCGCGACGTCGAACAGCACCGCGATATCTGTGCGCTTGACCTTCGGGCGGCCAGCGTGTCGGCACACAGCGTTTAGGTCGAAGTACAGCTCAGCAGCACGCGTAACCTTGTCTTCAGCTACGTTGCGCTTGAGTTGCTTCTTGAGCTCGAGCGCAGCGAGTTCTGCTTGTTCCTGTTGCTGCAGCACCAGCTACCTCTTGAGCTCGAGCGCTGCAAGGTGCTCCAGCCACATCGTCTGGAGCTTGAGTTACGCCTGGAGTGCGAGCTTTGCGCGTTGCTCCTCGCGCTGCTTCTGGAGCTTGAGCGCCTTTTCCGGCTTGAGCGTGACTATCAGGTCCAGTCGCTTCCTCCGGAGCTCGAGCTGCTCCTTGAGCACGAGCGCGTTGCGATGCTCTAGTCGCTGGGTGTGAACAGATAATCTCCACCATAGTTCGCGTTCGAGCTGTTGCTCCGCGTGAGCCTCCGCCCGGAGAAAGCCGCGAAGCCACTATCGCGACTGGGAGTGCGCCTCCTGGCAGCGAGCTCGGGCTCGCGCACCGCTGCTGCTGCTAGTTGGCATCGTCGTCGTCTTGAGCTCGTATCTTCACATAGAATGTGATGTCGTCACGTCTGAATCGTCTGAATCGTCTGAATCGTGTGCGCGCCAGTTCGCGCCGCCTCCACTCAGTATCGGATATACTCACCAAGCCCCAGGTCGCTTGCCACCCTCTTGCCCGCCCGCCTCTCAGGAAGGAAGGGGGAAGGAAGGGGGAAGGAAGGCAGGCGAAAGAGCGAGCGAGCGGCTGGCGCGGCGTGCAGACAGGTGCATCGCGTCCGACCGACCGCGCTCTTAATTCGCGACGGCGGCGACGGCGGCGACAACGACGGCGCCAACCAGCCTCCCACTCGACAAGATGAGCGCGCAGCAGGAGCTCCTGCGCCTCGTGAGCGCGCTGAGCGGCGCCTGCCGCGCCGACCGCAACGTGCTCAAGGACGCGCGGCTCGTGGACCTGCTCGAGGCGCAGGCCAAGGCGATTCTGCTCAAGCGCCGCCAGCAGCGCAAGGCGGCGGCTTCGGCGGAGGCGCCGACCATCTCCCCGCAGCGCTCCAAGCTGCTCAAGAAGCTCGCGGACGCGAACGCCGAGAGCGGCAAGGACGGCGCGTCCAAGCGCCGCAAGCTCTCGTTCGAGCCTGACGTGCTCGTCAAGTCGCCCGTGAAGCCCTCGCGCGCGTTCGAGAAGCCGCTGCCGGGCTTCGCGGCGGCGGCGCATGCGTCGGCGTCGTCGGTCGCGGTGTTCAACGCCGCGATCGTCGGCCGCATGGCGCAGCGCGCTGCGTCCCCGCAGTCGTTCTTCAAGGCGTCTGCGAGCGCGTCGGCGTTCAAGTCGCTCGACCACGGCTCTGTCGTGGACCTCTCGGCGTCCATGGCGTCGACGGTCACGTCCACGACGCCCGGCTACTACGACGACATGTACGATGACATGACGGGGCCGAGCGAGCAGCGCTACCGCCGCTCGCACTCGCCCGGGATGGAGTCGCACGGCCGGCGCACGCCGCTGTCGGAGCTGACGCAGTCGGTGGACTCGATCGACTGGTCGCCGTCGGACGACGAGGAAGACGACGAGCTCATGGAGAGCCGCTCGAAGGCGCACGCGGAGCCCCAGACGCTGATCTTCAGCGAGGTGGATGATGACGACGCAGCGGCGACGGTGGCGCCGACGCCGGCGACGGTGAACTCGACCGAAGCCGTCATGAAGGTGCTCTTCGACATCATGCAGCAGGACCGGAACTACCAGTGGCTTGTGAACCCGCAGAACCAAGCGCGCGTCGCGAAGCTCGTGGCGTGCCACCAGCGTCAGCAGCAGCAAGAGGAGGAGGCGGCAGAGGACGCCAGCGCAACGTCCGACGAGCTGCGAGCGCAGGTGGAGGAGCTCGTGCGCGAGAACTCGCGCATCCAGAGCGAGAACGCGCAGCTGCTCGAGGCGAACCAGACGAGCGCGTCCGACGCGGAGGAGCAGAAGCAGCGCGTGGACGAGCTGCTGCAGAAGCTCAAGGCAGCGCCGAAGACGGTGTCGGCGCCGCGCACGGACGCGGAGATCCGCCTGGCGGAGTCGGAGGAGCGGCTCGGCGCGCAGGAGGCGATTCGGCGCGAGACGGAGACGGTGTTCGAGTCGGAGCTGAGTGCCAAGACGGAGACCGTCGCGTCGCTGAAGAAGGAGCTGGAGTCCAAGGACGACGAGATCGCTGCTCTGATGCAGCAGGTGGAGGCGATCAGCGCTGCGTTCGCGTCCAAGGCGAGCGACGGCAGCAGCTTCAACGGCTCGGCGTCGCTGTCGGCGTCGCGTGGGCTCCGCCGCCTGTCGCTAAGCTCGCAGAAGGCGCCTCTGCGCGAGTCGGAGGAGCTCGCAGACGGCGACGCGAACATGATCCTGCACTTGCGCGAGGTGAACGTGACGCGCGAGAACGAGGTGAAGCGCCTGCGCAACGTGCTGATGGAGAAGGATCGTGAGATCTGCAACCTGTACATGCACCTGTCGACGAAGAAGAAGCTCGTGGACGAGATCACGAGCCGCCTTGTGCAGCAGGTGCAGGCGGTCGCGGCGGAGCGCGGCGCGGATGGCGAGGCGTTCTCGGTCGACGATCTGGACCTGAACCTGGACATGTTCCTGTTCAAGAACGTGATGGAGAAGCAGAAAGCGGCGGACGAGCTGACGGCGGCGCTCGGCGTGATGGAGCGCGAGGTGGAGTCGCTAGAGGAGCGCGTGGAGACGCTCGAGGGCGAGAACTACACGCTCAAGCTGACGCAGGAGGACCTGACGAGCACGCTGGAGAGCGCGAACTCGGAGTTCATGCGCGTGTCGGCGGAGAACGAGCTCATGGAGGCGTCGTTGAAGGAGAAGCAGACGCGCATCCGCAACCTGATGCTGTACCTGGAGGAGAAGGAAGACCAGATCATGCGGCTCAAGGATGCAGCGGAGCAGCAGCTTCGCCCGGCGTTCAGCTCGATCGGCAGCAGCTACGCGGCGCCGTCGTCGTTTGCGGACGACGCGCGCGCCTACTAACACCGCCGCAGCCGCAGCAAGCGAATGCCACCGAACAAATATGAAGATGTACACAAAGACGAAGAGCGAGATGCGCCGACGATGCCCGAGCGTCGTCGCGCCACGAACGGTGATGATGATACCGAGAACACCAATAACAACAACAACCCAGTGAGTGAAGACGAAGAAGCTGCCAACCTACCGAGACGACTCCAGCCGCGAAGCACAAAAACTAGAAGACGAGGACCCCGCTGCTCAGCGGCCCCGAGCATTCCACCCACAAAGTACTCGCCGCGCGGCACCGCGACGCCGCTGACTTGGCGGTTGACGTGCGTGCTGCTGCCGGCGGATGTATGAGCTGAGCGAACGCAGAGCGAGAGAGAGAGAGAGAGAGAGAAGTTATCCTTCGCGGATCGGAGCACAAACAACACGAGAGCGTATGGTGATGGCCAACGACGAGCAGCATTCTGAATGAACCGCATCACGAGAGCGGCGGAGTGTGTGATATGCAAACTTCGTTCAACACAACTTAGGACTCGGTCCGCCAGCTCCTCCTTCTTCACGCTACTCCACTCGGCTGCTCGCTGCGGACTCGCTGGCGCTGGTCGATGACGCGAGGAGCGTTGGCTGGATCCATCATCCATCATACTCTCCGCTCGCTCTCGCTGTCGACTCTGCTTGCTGGGCGGACGCTCACACCTCCTTCTCGTACACCACACGCTTGCCCATCTCGCTGTGCTTGATCCGAGCGCTCAGCAGCGCGCCGTGGCGACGCACCGGCCGCGACGTGATGCTCAGTCCAAACACGAACGTCGCGATGAACGCGGCGAAGAGCCCGAGCACGAGCAGAACCGGGATCCACAGCGGTGCCGTGAAGAAAGCCGTCGCCAGGAACGGGACGATCCAGAGCGGGAGCGTGAACGCCGCGACGACCGCAGTCGGCACCGCGACGGCGAGGAAGATCGCGATCACGCCAGCCGCGGCGGCACCCAGGAGCGCTGCCGCTGCCACGCTCAGGCTGCGGTGCTTCTTCGCGAACTCCGTCGGCCTGCCGTGTCGACAAGACAAGAGCGATCTTAGTGCGCGTTCGTGCGTAGGTGGAGCACAGAACAGTTCATGGGGGCGCACGCACCCTTGCAGGTACTTGGACTCCAGGAGCCCGCCCACGAGGGCCCACAGCGTCGACACGACCGAGTCGCGGACGTCCAGCAGCTTGGACGCGCGCTGCGCGGCGCGGAACGCCTTGCGCACCGGTGGTCCGAACCACACCTGGAGAACCACGTCGCCGCGGTTCTCGGATCCGTTGATGCCGTCCTTGAGGCGCACCGTGTACTCCGACGTGTCTGTGCTCACACAGGCCGTAGATGCAGACCGAAAGTCGATTAGACAAGTGACGCACCCACCCACCCACACGTCGACGTGCGGGTCCTCACCCTTGGTCTGGCTCTTCGCGATCTTGGTGACGTTGACCTGGCCAGTGCCGATGAGGTCGTCTCCAGTCTCGTCCGAGTAGACTTCGACCGTGAGCACGGCCTCCTTCTCGTGCAGACTGGCATCGTAGAAGAGCTCAAGCTCGTTGTTGAGCCTCTCGTTCCACTCCGGGTCCGTGCCGCCCTGGAACGCCGGGTCCGTCGTGCCAGCAGACTTGGGGCTCGAGCCTTCCAGCTGCACGAGCACTGCGGAGCGTTCACACGGGGCGGGTTAGCAGGGTTCGCGACAGGCGCCAGCATGTCCAGCAACCGCTGCAAGCGTGACGGCGCACCGAACGGGTCCTGGCGCTTGCCAAAGTCCATGCGCGGCAGGTTGCGCGCGCGCAGCACCTTCACGTGCAGCGTGCCGTTCTGCGTCTGCGCGGCAGACGAGGGTGGCGGCGCGGGTGTGGACGTCGCGGCGGTGGTAGCGGTCTTGGACTTGGACATCGTCGCCTTGGATAGAAGGAGGAGGAGGCTGTGTGTGAAGCTGCTTCGCGTGTTGCTTGTAGCTTGTTGCGAGAGACGGCGAAAGATCGACTGAGCAGCAGGAAGGAGATCAAGAGTCAAGAGACAGTCAAGGCAAAAACATGCAGCGCTTCAAACAGGAAGATCCGGTAGTGAAGAAATCCGGTGTGCAAGAGAGTCGACATCGCCTCGTCACGTGATAACTCCGCTTGTGATTGGCTGGAAGTGATTCAATCTCCCTCTACAAGACCATTTTCCAGTTTACTGCTCTTGTATCGCATAAGTCACTCTCTCATTTAGTGACGCTCCCTTCTAAAAGAGAGGTTGCCTTTGCTCGCTCGTGTAGAGGGACATTTCCTTTTGAGTGCGAGCGCGCGGAATTCACATCTCGCAAGTTGCCGCCGTCATCGGATGAGCGAGCAGCCGATGCTGAGCGCGCGCCGCAGCGCCCGCGAGCGCAAGCGGCCCAAGACGATCTACGAGGTGCGCGACCAGCGGCCGAGCACCGGCGCCGATGACGCTGCTGCCAGCGAGGACGCCGACGACGCCGACGACGTCAGCGCCAGCGAGAGCGGCGGCGACGAGGAAGAGGAGGCCGACGAGCGGCAGTTCGTCTCGCCGAAGCCCAAGCCGCGCGCGCGGCCGTCGGCTGTGACGCCCCGTCCACGCCCTTCGAAGCGCAACCCGTCGGTGCTCGTGCGGCCGCGGAAGCTCAAGCCCGTGCAGGAGGAAGGCGGTGCCTCGCACCGCAAGGGCAGCGACGCGACGAACGCCAGCGACATCGAGGAGGCGGCGTTTTTCGGTACGCGTCGCGTGTACAATATGCGACTAGTTGCTGTGAGCGCGTCCTCATCACGCGAGCGACTGCGCGTGTGTGTGCGTCGATGCAGAGGCGACGAAGCGAGGCGACACGTCGCTGCGCAACTTGATGGTCGAGTGGAGGGACCGGTACGAGGAGAACGCGGAAGACGCGACGCGCGAGGTGCTGGACTTCGTGCTCCAGGTACGCGGATCGCAAGTGCGCCGGAAGCCGGTGAATTCTCGCGTTTGACAGAGTCCGGGGGTGTTGTAGGCGTGCGGAGGCGAAGGGCAGTGCGTCCCGACGACCGAGAAGCTGGAGAAACTCGACATGAGCGACCTGGTGCGTTGGCGCTGGCTCACGTCCTGCGGTGGCGCGGTGGCGCACCAAAGTGTCTCACTCGCACTCTTTTGCTCTCCAGGTCGACTACGTCGTGGAAGACCTCGTGCAGTCGAACGAAGGGTACCCGATCGCCTCTCGCCTCAAGACGTTCCGGCGCTTCCAGCGGAACTTCGTGGACTTCTGGGACGCGTTCGTGAACGAGTGTTTCGAGAGCGAGCTGCTGTTCACGTCCACGGTCGTTCATCAGTTCGTGGACTGGTGCAGCACGCTGTCGAGGTGCGTTCGAGATCTGCACTTTGGGTCTTCACCTTCGTGAATGCAGTCTAACCTTGTTGGATGCCTGCAATGGCGACAGTGCTGAAGTCCGAGCTGTTCGGCACACGTCGACGATCGCCTCGTACGCAATCGGGAACGCGCTTGTCGCGTGCGCACAGAAAGTCTCCCAGCAGCTCGCGGTCGTGAAACGCCAATTGAATGCTGACGCGAACTCAACGTCGTCAAAGAAGACACCACCTGGACGGGTCTCGAAGAAAACGGAGCTGTTGCAGGAGAACAAGTCGATGTACGAGCACCGGCTGCACCAACTGGTGCAAGTGCTGAACATCCTGTTCACGGGCGTGGTTGTGCATCGGTACCGCGATGTGATGCCCGAGGTCCGGTCAGACAGCGCGAGTACGATCGGTCGCTGGATCTCTGCACTGCCGAACCACTTCCTCAAAGACAACTACCTCAAGTACCTCGGCTGGATGCTGAACGACAAAGACGCGTCCGTTCGACGCCGCGTGGTGAAGGTTCTGCGCAGTCTGTATGAGAACGAAGAGTTCACGGACAAGCTCGAGCTGTTCACGTCACGGTTCTTGCCGCGATACTTGGAGCTCTGCAACGACGTGGACGACTCGGTGGCTCTCGCGTGTGTACGACTGCTGATCGCTGTCGACAAGCGAAGCCTGATCAACTCGGACGTGGATCTGCAGTCGGTGGAGAAACTCGTGTTCGAGCCCGACCACGGTGAGATCCGGAGAGCTGCAGCAGAGTTCGTGTGTCTCCAGTACGATGCGTTCGGCGTGGCATCGACGAACGAGAATGCCAAGCTGAAGCGAGATCAGCTCAACACTCAAGCGATCGCACTGGTGGAGTTCGCGGAAGAGTACATTTACAACCACGGCGCACCACCGGAGTGTGTCGAGACGGTCGTGGATGCGTTTTGGGGACTCGACGATTGCCGTGAGTGGTTTGCTCCGCACTCAGGTTGTTGCTGGTGGTGGTCGTTGTGGGTAGTGGATGACGATTCCGTGGGTGTGTTTGCGTTTCTTCTTGTTAGAGGTGCTCCAGGACTGGCGATTGCTGACGGACTTGCTGCTCGCGGACAAGTCAGCTCCTGATCTCACAAGCAACCAACAGTCGATCTTGATCCGCCTGCTGATTTCGGCTGTGCGAAAAATCACAGTCGAGGAGACAAAGAGGAAGGCGACGACGGAGAGAGTAAGTGTGGCTGGTTGCCTCTTGCTTTGGGCTGTGCTGTGTGTCAGTTCGTTGACAGTATGTGTGGTACTGTGCGAAGGGCGAGATGACAGTGACGTTCTGCAGAGAAGTCCCAAGTCTATTGGCTCGCTACCAGTCGGACACGGAGAAGCTGGCGCTGATGGTAGAGCTGATCCCGATGCTGTCGCTGAGCGCCGACGTCATTGGGCCGCATCTGAGCCACGTCAAGGGACTTCTCGAGAAGCTCAAGCAAGCGTACATGACAAATGCCGAGGAGAACGTGCTCCTCGTGCTCTCACTGGCGATCCAGCATCTACTCCAAGCGGAACACGAGGTTGTGAAGCGCGAGACCGAGGTGACTATCCGCGAGATCGTCCAGGAGGTGACCGATCAGCTCGAGCAGTCGGTGGAGGATGACGCGCGGATTATCGAGAACAACCGCGACGATAGCGCGACGACACCGAGCAAGCGGAGAGCGAAGTCGAGCACGAAAGATCTGAGCGACGTGGACTTCGCGCTACGAACCTCGCTGTCTCGGCTGATGTGCTTGGTGCGCTACGTGGACGTGCGCGAGTACCTCCCAGCGGAGCTCGGATCTGCGCAAGCTACCAAATCTCTCGAGAACCCCGAGGACGGCAGCAATGTCGTCAAGCGAACCGAGCGGATGGAAAAGATCGTGGCTGGCTTGGCGGCTCTGATCCACCGACGCACACACAACATCGTGCAGCTTCGCGAGGAGCTCCGTGAAGCAGACACGGTCAAGCACGCGCTGATGGTGCTGTACTTGGACTTGCTCTGGCTGACGAAGATCGTCTTCAAAGACGCGGAAGAGCGAAACAAGAGGAAGCTGGAGTCCGATAGAGCGCAAGACGATGTTGCGGATGAGGTTCTGAACCGGTCCACTCGCGAACAAATCGAGCGCGTGTTGAAGAGCCGGACGCTGCTGGAAGACTGCTTTGTGTCTGTGCTGGAGATGCATCTCGAGAAGTCTCGGCGCTCCGGTGCCGACGAGTCGGAGGAGAAAGCAGGCGAGATCCAGCCGACTGAAATGGAGGAGATCGAATTCGAGGACGAGCAGATCCTGGCGTACGTGAGGGAGGCGCAGCGGAGCGCGTTCCTCACGTTCTGCGACACAAGGTGTCTGTTCGTGGAGAAATTCGAGGACGCGACGCCCCCGTTCGATGCTCTGCATTGGCCGCTCCCGCGAATCCTCGTGCTGCTCACGCAAATGTACTTCGAGAACGAGATGGAATCGCCAGACCCCGATGAGCCAGAACAAGAAAACGACGCAGAGAAGCCAGAGTCTCGCCCCCCTGTGTCCGAGGAACAGCGACTTCGCAAAGCGGAGCTCCTTGTTGCTCTTGGCAAAGTCTCGATCAGCAACCCGAGCAACCGGCGCCAGTCTGCTGCTGTGCTACGGTACTTGACGGAGAACGCGAAGCAGAGTGTGGATGTCGTCAAGGCGTTCGGCAGATACGTGAAGAACGAGACGCCAGTGCGGTACTTGGAAGTCCAGATGACGGCGCTTCGGCAGCAGTACAACTCGATTCTGGCGCTCAAGGACGAGCTCCAAGCATTGTCGAGCGGTACTGAAGACGAGGAGGCGCGTCAGGAGCTCCAAGAGAGCGTCGACGCCAGTGAGGTGCAGCTCAAGGAACTTGCGAAGAGGCTCAGTCAGTCTCTTGGTGTCGGGAAGATCGCGATGGCGCTCCGAGCACCGTTCTTCCGCTTCCTCTGCGAAGGAGTCCGCTACTCGCTGGAGAGACGCGAGCACTTCGCATTCTTGGACCCGCTGCGGTCGTACCTTGGACATCTCGACCCATCGAGCATGAAGCAACTGCGAGCGTACTTCATGCAGCTGCTGGAGGAGCTGGATGAGACCCCTGAGAGCGAAGAGCAGCTGAGCCACGAGTGGCGCGTCGTGTTCGATTTCCAGTCGGCGATATCCGCGAAGAGAAAGGAGCGCCAAGTCGCTGCAACTGCTCCGGTGACCACTGCAGCGACATCCGATCATGCCGAAGCGATCGAATCCGTGGTGGTTGTGCACGGCGAATCCGCCGAAGGAGTATCGGGATCATCGGTCGTGTCGAACAAGCGCAAACGCTCTCTCGAGATGGAGTCCGACGAAAACAGTGCTGAAATGGCGGAGGGGGAGTTACTTCCGAGAGACGATGAGGTACAGCCTACAACAACAGCGACAACCAAGCAAGCAGAAGGGAGCTCGACGGCGCAGCAACCCGCGTCTCCAGTCAAGCGCCAGCGCCGATCGTCGGCGATTTCGGAGCAGAAGAGTGAGGACGAATCGAGTCCGCGCGTCAGCGTGGATGAGGAGATGAAGAGTGACACGAGCCCTGCTTCATCACCACGAGGCAAGAATCGAGAAGTCGACGAAGCGGAGACAAAGAGTCAGAGGAGAACGCGCGCAAACTCGTGGAAGCTGAAACCAGCGCGTCAGGAAAGCGAGGTCGAGACGGATACCAACCCTCTGGGCAGCGAGGAAGGAGATACGACTCCGCCGGTTCAGCCGCAAACCCCGTCGGACCCGGACAGCCAGATAGATGCGAGAAGAGCTCGTCGTCGACGCCGCAGTCTGCTTACCGGCTAGTTTACTATCGAGCGACAACCGAGCGAAGAACCGCTCGACCGAATCACACACGACACGCTTCATTTACGGTGAGCTTTGCTCGGCTGTACTGTATGAATGCGTGGCGGCGGTATCTGAAGTGGTCGCAGGTGCCGAGATGCTGGCGATGATCATACGAGGCTGGCGGACGCAGTCGCGCGCAGTCTCCCTCCCTACTCCTTCGCAGCGGCTTGCGAGACGTTCTTCGTCGCCTTGCCCATCTCGACGCTGCGTGTCCGAGAGGCGAAGTTGAGTGTGCAGAACGACTCCTCGCTGTTGTAGTCGACAGGACTCGCGCAGGCAACCATGAGCGTCTTGGAGTCTCCGCCGAGAGCATCCTGCAGCAGGTACGTCAACGAGGAGTTGCGGTACGGCACGTGCTTCGCTTTGCTGGCTCGCGCGGCGATGACGTCGCCGAGCGCCGAGAGCGACTTGTTGATGTTCTGTGCTTCCTTCAGCCGCTGCCCTTCGGCGCCAGTCTTGGAGAGGCGCTCGGAGCCTGCCAGGTCGACGAGGAAGAGCTTGCCGTTCGAGACCGCGTTCGTGACGATGTTCGCGCTCTTGATCTGGATCGAGAGGATGGAGTGACTGCGACTACTGTGCTCGTTCATGTCGGTCGCGTGCGTGCTCCGGTTCTTGTTGCCCTTCTTGATGAGATCGAAGACCTCCTCGAGTGTCTGCACAGGGACAACCGTCAACCCCGGAACGAAGTTGCCCGTCGGTCCCTGGCGAACCTGCAGGTTCGTGTTCGCGGCGTCTTGAGCGAGCAGGTCGCGGATCTGCTCGTTGTAGATTTCCATGACGCTCACTGTGATCTCGTCCTGGTACTCCTTTGCGCGCTGCGTCTTGCGCTCGAAGAGCTCCTGGAGAGACCGCGTGTTGATGCCCGGGTTGTCCGCCGGTCCGGCCATCGTGTGCGTCTTGCCCGACCCGGTCTGTCCGTACGCGAAGATGCATACGCTGTAGCCGTCGAGGATGCTGGTCACGAGCGGGCGGACTTCCGAGAAGAGCTGGTCCTGCGTCGAGTTCATGTCGAAGACGCGGTCGAACTCCCACGTCTTCATCTTGCCCTTCTCGCCCGCGAGCGTGATCTCCTCGTTGGTGAACTTGCAGATCATCTTGCTGCCGTTGCCGACTTCGTTCTTGGAGATCGGGCGAACGCGGCAGAGCACGCGAATGTTGCCCTTGAGCTCCTGCACGAGGTTGAACAGACGTTTGCGCTCCTTCATCTCGCGCTTGTAGTTCTCCACGACGCCGGCCATCGCGTCCGTCTGCTTCTGCACGCGCTGCGTGATCTTGTCCGTCAGCTGCTTCGCGAGCACGGGGAACTGCTGGTTCTGGCTCGCGATCTGCGTCTTGAGCGTCCCCATGTCCGCTTTCTGTCGCTGCAGCTGGCTGTGGAGCTCTCCAAGCACCTTGCGCTTCTGCTGCTGGTCCTTCGACGAGTTCTCCAGGCGCTTCTTCAGGTCCAGGATCGCCTTCTTCGCCTGCTCCTTGATCTTCCCGAGCTCCGCCTCGGCTGTCGCCTTGAGCTTCGCGTTCTTCTCCTCCCACGCCGTCTCCTTCGCTTGTGCCTCCTTCGTCTGTTGCTCGAGACTCACCTTCGCTGCCTCGACCTCTGTCTGTAGCTTCTTCACTTGTGCCTGGACAGACACAGCAAGATGAGCTTCCCCCTAGAGCTCATTCGGACGCGAGCGGGGGAGTGACGCACACGCACCTTGTAGCTCTCCTCGGCTTTCGACGCTTCTTTTGCCGCCTCGGCTGCTGCATCGGCGAACACCTTCGCAGCATCAGAGGAGGAGGAAGTCGCTGCTTGCTGACTGAGAGTAAGCTCCTTCTCGAGTCGTTGGATCTGCGTGTCATCCGAGCGTGAGGATCCGAGAGCACACGAGCAACGATCGGGAGAGAGAAGCACGCTACCGTTTTCAGTGCGCTCGAATGCGAACTCTCGACGTCGGCCAGCTGCACGCACGCACACAGGGGGGTGAGTTCTCTGACGAAAGCAGTCGACAGTGACGAACGGAGTGACTGCTCACCTTCGTCTCCAGCGCTTGTAGCTCTTCGGCGTTGGCTGACGATGTTTCGGAAGCAGGCGCTGGAGGTGGTGTAGCTGCCTGCACCGGCGGGGCTGCCTTCATCTCCGCCAGCTTCTGCTGAGCTGCCTTGAGCTGCTGAGCAAGCGCTCGCTTGTCGGCTTCGAGTGCCTCGAGCTTCGCCTTCATCGCGGAGTCATCTTCCATGGGCGAGCGATCCTTTGGCACCACGACCGGAGGAACAGTCTGCTTTGCGCTTGATGCCGCACCTGCTGCCGCCAGCTTCAGCGCCTTGTTCTCGTCCACGAGGCGATCGATCTCGGACTTCATCACGCCGATCTCAGTGGCGACATCGGGCTCGATGCTGCTACTGGAAGACGAAGTCGACGACGTTGAACCTGACAATCCTTTCGCTGGCGGAGCTGCATACACTTCGTACACGATGCCCGCGGATTCGAGCTTGGCTTCGAGGTCCTTGATCGCTCCCGCCATCTCCTCGAGCTGATCCTCTTTCTCCTGGATCTTCTTCGTCATCGTGGACTTGAGAATCGCAGTCTGCGACTTGCTCAACAGCTGCAACTTGCTGAGCGAGTCCTGTGCCTTCTGCTCGTTCTCGCGTGCAGCCAAGAGATCTTTCTTGAGCTGCTCGAGCTGCTCGACCATCTCCTTGCTCACGTGTCCAGATCCCTCGCCGGATCGCGTTGTGCTCTGCTTCCCAGCTCGACCGCCGTTGTCGTCCTCATCTCCGGCGCCATCCTCTTCCTCGTCCGAAAGTCCGAGCTCGTCTTTGAGCTGCTTGCGCCGCACCGTGTCTTCATATCGAGAGTCGTCGTCGTCGTAGCCTCTCTGGCTGCGTTGCTGCGTGCGCTGGAGCAGCCGCGGGTCGTACGTTGCTGGCCGCGAGAAGGCGACGCTGCCATTTGACGAGCGGCTGTCTCCTCTGTCCCAATCTCTGTCGCGGTCCCGGCCGTGGTCCCGATCGCGCTCCCGCTCGCTGCCGCGTTCTCGCTCGCGATCCCGGTCACGCTCACGGGGACGATCATACTCGCCACGGTCTCGAAGCGCTCGGTCGCGCTCACGGTCCCGATCCTTTTCGCGGTGTCGTTCGCGATCGCGGTCACGCATCTTCGGCGATGTCGAGGACTCCCGGTTTCGCCCGTTGTCGCGCTCCCACCCATACTCGCGCTCGCGCTCTCGCTCTCGGCCGTTGCTGCCGCGACTCCGTTCGCGATCTCGCTCTCGGTCGCGATCGTAGTCTCGACTGCTCGTCCGGTCTCTCTCCATCGTCTCCGACGGAAGATAGGCAAGCGAGCACTTGTGCACCTTCGCTACTGCTGCTGCTACTGCTGCTCCACTGCTCAGGTTCCAAAGTGGCATCGGTTGCATTGAGAGACCTCCGGTACTCCGATTGCGATCGCGCAGGCTCGATAACTGATTGGGATCGTACAATGTTATTTATGCCTCGTAGCCCTAGAAACCCTACTTGCAAACCCTACTTGAGCTCAATTGCGTCGAGGTGCCAGAGTCCTCGAGGTGCTCTACATGAGAGCGCTGGGCTTGAGCGGCCACAACCCGTTCATTCGGTGTCTCGCTGCTGAGTGTTGTGCTTGCCCCTGCTGCTGCACCTGCTTCTTCGCTGCCAACAAGTCTCCTTGCGTCGGCGTTCCTTCTCCTCCTTGTTCCTCTTCTTGTTGCTCCTTGCACGAACCGGGCGACTTTGCAGGGATCCGCGGAGGTAGCAGCGCCTTGGCCGAACTCGCGATCACCGGAGACACCGAATGCGAGTTCCTCGAACCTCCGGAGCCGCCACACAGCTGGTCCACTCTCTTGAGAATCGAGCAGCCTCCCGCTGACAGCGACGGCCTCCGTCGCGATCGCGCCACGATGCCTTCCTTGCGCACAGAGGTCGGGTCGCTCTGTGGTGTCGGCGCGATCGCAGCTTCGGGCTTCTTAGTCAACTCCGACGAGCTGTCCCAGAGCTGCTGCTGCTTGCTACGCAGGTAGTGCTGCTGCTGACCCACGACGCTGCCTGGACGGCAAAGCCGGAGCCAGCCAACCGCTTCCTCGGCTGAGAAGCGGTACTGTTGCATCAAGCGGCACGCGATGAGCGTACCCGTGCGGCCGAGCCCAGCTTTACAGTGCACCGCGATCGCGCCGGTCGTAGTGCTCTCGCAGAGCTGGAGGAACTGCTGCAGTATGGCGTCCGGTGGGTTCGTGCCGTCCGGGAAGTAGAGGTCGACGAACTGGAAGCCTGCGCTTGTGAAGCGCTCCTTGTCGTAGCGCTTGCGGCTGAGGCGCACCACGAGTGACACACCGCGCTGCTTGAAGTGCTCCGCGTAGTGCTCGGGCGTGAGTCTACCGGAAGAGCTGATGTAGTCGTGCGGTCCCGCGAACGCCAGGAGCTGCGGCGAGATCCACGACAGATCTCCGTGCGCCACCTGCTCGAAGTGGAAGTACTCGTCGACGTCGAAGGAAGTGGGTGACACGAGCCGCGCCTGCAGCGCCTTCTCGAGTCCGCGCAGCACGTGCAGCACTGTCAGCCCGAACGAGTCGGGTCCCCGAGTCGCGTCGTGGAACGCTGGGAGTGTCAGGTGTCGGAATGGCGCGAACGCCCGTTCTGCGCTCCATCCGAGGCTCAGCACCGCCCAGCAGCCGAGGATGCACACTGCGTTTGCACAGTGCTGCGCGTGGCGCTCTCGCTGAACCCGCGCGCTCGGAGAAGATTTGGTCGCCACCGACGCCGACGCGAACGCACACACGCGCGCGTCCGAGTGCTCCGCGCGCGCGAGCATCTCGTCGAGCTGGCGAGCGAACTTGACCACGTGGCCGAGCGAGAGCGGTCCGAAGTCCCGGTAGAAGCCCGCGTAGCGGAACTCTCTCGTCACGTCGACGAGCTGCACGTTCGCGCTCGAGGAGGCAGGCGGCGCGCCGCATGAGCTCGAGGCGAAGTAGAGCTTCCCGGGCAGCAGCTCGATCAGCTCGATCGCTTGCGCCATCGTGCGCTCTGCTCTTGCTGGGAAGAGCTGGCGGGCTGGAAGGACTGGAAGAGCTGGAAGGGCTGGAAGCCGCGAGTCGTGAGGAATCTCTCCGGACGGAATCTTGAGCCTGCGGTGCGCGCCGGACTGCCAAACAGGCGATGAGTCGGCGACCGACAGGAGAGCACTAAGAGCTCGGGTCGCCTTCGCTCAAGCTCTCGGGGTCGGCGGATCGGCGGAGAACGGAGCTTCCCGGGGTCGGGAGATCGCGAGTGGCGCATTTAGCGTCGGATCTCCGGAGCAGCTCCGGTGGCTCCCAGCTCAGATGCGATGTCGACGACAGCGAAAGCTCTCGTGTATTAGGCGTGCAGGGGGGGAGGGAGGAAGACTCGAGTGCTCTCTAAGAGAAGTGGATGTTGCGGGCGTTGAAGCGCTCGAGCAGCCTGGGGGACGAGCACGGAGTGAATGAGAACGCGGGTTTCCACCACCACACTTCACAAGAGAGAGAGAGAGAGAGAGAGAGGAACGCACGCGAGGAAGTCGTCCTGGTCCATCTTGGCGCCGCGCTTGTCCTTGTAGCTCTCGATCGCCAGCACCTCCTCCACGGCGTTCTTGATGTTGAACTCGCCGTCTGGGAGCTGCGCGCGAGGACGTTCGCCAGCGTCAGTGACACGCTACGACACACACACACACGCACACGCGCACCTCGTTGTTGAGCGAGCAGTAGGTCTTGTAGTTCTCCTCGAGGATCTTGAGGATCGACTTGGTCGTGAAGCACGAGTGCAGCGTCTTGTTCTTGCGGTTGAAGATGATCTTGATCATGCCGTCCCACTCGGTGAAGTTCACGGGCGGCGGCGGGTTGCGCGGCTCGATGCGCACGACGCGCGACTCGACCTTGGGCGGCGGGCGGAAGTTGTTGCGACCAACCTTGAGGAGCTGGTCCACCTTGGCGAGCAGCTGCGTGTTCACCGAGAGGCGGCAGTAGAGCTCGTCGCCGGGCTTGGCGCTCAGGCGCTTCGCAAACTCCTCCTGGAACATGATCACCGCGCAGCGGAACATCGGCCGGTGCGCCAGCAGCTTGAACACGAACGGCGACGAGATCTGCGCGCGCGCGACGGCGTGAGCTCCGAGTCTCGGCGGTGACTCATACTCCGACTACCTATCTATCACCAAGAGCGCACCTGGTACGGCAGGTTCGCCACGCAGACGTCGAAGAACGGGAGCTGCACCTTCATGACGTCGCCGTGGATGATCTGCAGGTGGTTCATATGCTCGCTGAGCGGCGTCACGTGTCAGCTCGTGCTCGCCGTGACCCCTACTACTGCTGGTCATGCTCGCACGTACGTGTTCTGCACGCGCTTCTGCACCTCGGCGACCATGCGCGGGTCGAACTCGACGGCCACGACGCGCTTCGCTTGCTCCAGCAGCTTGACTGTGAGGTTGCCCGTGCCGGGGCCGACCTCGAGGCACACGTCCGTGCCGCGGATGGCCGCCTTGGCCACGATCTGCGTGACGATCATCGGGTTCTTGAGGAAGTGCTGGCCGAGCGACGTGTTGGGCGTCGCGAGCGTGCGCCCGAGCGCATTCTGCGCGGCGGAGGCCGTGGCGGCGCCGCTGCGGTGCCGCTTCTTGTTGTCCTTCGGCATCGCTCCTTCGCGGTTGGCGAGCAGGTCTGAAAGTGGTGGCCATGCAACTCAAAATGGCTGGCGCTCGCCAACCAGTGGAGTGTGTGTACTTGATTCTAGTATACACAAGTCGAGTTCATACAATATAGCATTTGGGCTTCAATTTATGCACAGCCCAAGATGCTCGCTCGAAGTCTCAACAGGAAGCTCGGGACGACGGCGCCGAGACGCCTCGCGCGCGCATTCGCGACCGGCGGCCCCGCTGCGAGCTTCCGCTGCAGCTCCTGCGGGGCCGGCGCCGCCAAGTGGCAGGGCCAGTGCGGCGCGTGCGGCACCTGGGGGACGGTCGCGCCAGCAGTAGCTCCGCGCTTCCGCCGCGCCGGAGGTGTGGCTTCCCACAAAAAGAGCCCCTCTCCCAACGTCGTCGCGTGGGCGGGTGGCGATGCCGCGGAGGCAGCCGCGGTGCTGCGCATGAACGATGTGGAGAGCACCTTGGCAGCGGCGACGCGCATCGCACTGCCAGAGCGAGAGCTGGTGCGTGCTTTAAGTGTGAAGGTGGCAACTTTCTCTCGGAGGAGATCACTGACGTGACGCACATCGAGCAGAACTGGGTGCTCGGCGGAGGACTCGTGCCCGGATCGCTGACGCTCGTGGCGGGGAACCCGGGAGTGGGCAAGAGCACGGTGCGGTGACGGCAGTGCGTCACGGCAGTCGGGAGCTCAGATGCTCACTGCAGACACCTGGCTGTGATCTCCCTCCCTCAGCTCGCGCTGCAGATCGCCAACATGCTGGCGCACGGAGACGCCACCGGCGCTCTTGGCGCTCGCCGCAATGTGCTCTACGTGTCGGGGGAAGAGAGCGCGCTGCAGGTCAAGATGCGCGCGGACCGCCTCGGAGACGTGAGCGACGAGCTCTTCGTCGCCAGCGAGACCAACATCGACGCCATCCTCGAGACGATCGAGCGCCACGGCGAGCGGGACGGCCGAGGGTTCGCGGCCGTCGTGGTGGACTCGATCCAGACCGTGTACGCCGACGACGTCCCGTCGGCCGCGGGCACCGTGAACCAGGTGAAGGAGTGCACGTTGCGCCTGCTGCGGCTCGCGAAGCTCCAGAGCGTGCCCGTGCTCCTCATCGGCCACGTGACCAAGAGCGGCGACATCGCGGGCCCGAAGGTGCTCGAGCACATCGTGGACACGGTCGTGCAGCTCGACGGCGACCCGCAGAGCGCGCGGCGCTTCCTGCGCTGCCAGAAGAACCGCTTCGGCAACACGAGCGAGGTCGGCGTGTTCAACATGACGGACGCCGGGCTCCAGCCGCTCGCGAACCCGCTGCTGGCGTTCGTATCCTCGGCCGCGTACGACGGCGGCGGCGCGGACGACGACGCGGACGACGAGGACGAAGGCGCGCTGGACGGCGCGTCGCTCACGATCGCGATGGAGGGCACGCGGCCGATCCCGCTCGAGATCCAGGCGCTCGCGAACCGCTCGCAGTTCGGCGTGGACGCCAAGGGCATCGCGTCGTTCTCGCGCGTGCGCAGCGTCGGCGTGGCGTTCGACAAGCTGCAACTGCTCTTCGCCGTAATGGAGAAGCGCGCGCGCATCTCGTTCCACAACCAGAGCGTCTTCGTGAACGTCGCGGAGGGCTACACGATCCAAGAGCCGGCGGCGGACCTGGCGCTCGCCGTGGCGCTCGCGAGCTCTGTGCTCGGCCGCCCGGTGCTGCCGCGCGCGATGTTCGTCGGTGAGGTGGCGCTCTCCGGGCACCTGCGGCCCGTGAAGATGCTCGAGTCGCGCGTCGCCGCCGCCGCCAAAGTCGGGCTCGAGGTGTGCGTGGTGCCGCGCGTGCACTGCCCGGAGACCCGCAAGGCGCTACGCAAGTTCGACGGCAGCGTGCGGATCGTCGAGGCCGCGACGCTGTTGCAGGCGCTGAAGGTCGCGCTGGGCTCCGGCGTCGAGAGCTCCGGCAGCTCCGCCGATGCGGTGGCAGCTGCCGACGACGGCAGGTGACCGCGGAGGGAGAGGGGGGGACTGAGC
>JAASFS010000176.1:0-29153 GCA_023333865.1 Globisporangium perplexum | reverse complement strand
GGTGTGTCAGGTGTGTCAGGTGCCGCTTCAAATCATATCTGTGTGAACACAAACTAGCCTAAGCAAACGCTGTCGTCGGAGGTGCCGTGCGCGCGGTCGGCGGCGGCGTCCCGGTTGCGGCGGCGCCGGCGGGGATCAGCGGACGCTCGTGTATGCACTGCGCTCGATCTCGACGCCGGGTAGTAGCGACCGATCAAGTGAGCCCATTGAACACGGAGGTAGTTCCTGCGATCCCCGCGGCCACAGAGCGAAGGGGGATCGAGGCGTACGCCATGGAGACCCGCTCGTTCGAGCATGCTGCGTGTGCGCGTGCGCGCGGACACTCTCGGGCAACTAAGGCAGCTCTGTCACACACGCATGCGCGGGGTGGCGGTCCCGCCGCGAATTCGCAGTCGTCCGAGCCACCACCAAACTGGAGACAGCAGCGTCTTGGTCGAGTTGAGATTGGGCTGTAAGCGTGCGTGCATGCGTGTCATAGAGAGCTCGAGCTCGAGCAGAGCGAGTCGTGCTGAGGCGAGCGCGTTCCGAGTCATCTCGAAAAGCGGCGCGCTCGGATCTCAGACAGGCAAATTGTCGTCGAGGGTGGAAGCTTTGTTGTCTCGACCGCACGCATGATGAAGATGACGCTGTGCACTCGGTTGAAACGTGAGCTGTCCGCGCGCTTCCGAGGTGGACGACAGTCATGTCGTGAACGGAGGCGCCGGCGGGCGGGCGAAGTCTGCTTGATTGTCGACGGGTGGCAGCAGCAGACCTGTTCGGTCGATGCGAGTTCAAACTCGCTCTCGACTCCACCGCCGCCAGGGCCGCAGATACCGCGTAGTGCGTCACTTCGGCGCTCGGGGTCCCGCTTGACACCCTCTTTCATCCGGAGACCCTGCTCGCACTGATTTGCTCTCGAGCCAGAAACAAGTTGAGGGGTGTGCTCGCTGGTTTGCCGAGTGACCCGAGTGTTCGCAGCCACAGCTCGCGACCTGCAGGTGGCAGGTGCGCATGTGTGCTGCTGGACCCTGCTCGCGGTCGCCACACGCGAGCCCGAACCCAACGCGGGAACCGCGCTGCTGCTGCTTTCCGAGCGGATCAACGACGAGAACGGAGCACGGATCGCGGCTGCTTCATTCTCGAACTCGCATCGGAGGACCCTGACCACCTCCTCCCTCCGCGCTGTCCTCCGCAGACTTCGCTAGAAGCCGGCGCAATGAACATCATGGTCTTCCATGCACCGGTGCGGCCGCACATGCGCTCGCTCGTCCACAGTACGAGCCACAGCGACAGCAGCGACCACAGCAGCGACGGTGACAGCGACCAGAGCAGTGGGAGCCCCAGTCTCGAGTATCGCGCGTACCAGCAGTTCGTCGGCCCGCGCTTCAACGCGTCAGCGTTCCCACACGAACTCGCAGATGCTCCAGCACTCGGGGTGTTGACCCCACCAACAGCTGGAGCGTCCTCACCGCCACCGCCGACAGCATTCGTGCATTCGCAACTTTCATCGGCGGCATCCCTGCCGACTCCACTGTCCGCTGAGGTGATCGCGGCGCTCACGTCCACGTACTTGCGCGGATCGCTCCGACGCGGCAAGTGGACGCTCGCCGAGGAGGAGTATACGGCCGCGATGATCCACTACTTTTGCGGCGGCGTGATCGGCATCCCGTACGGCACGACGCTGCGCAGTCACCTCGCGGCGCAGCTCCACTGTGACCCGATGCGCATTTCGAAGAAGCTACTGCCGGGCACGATCGTCGCAGGGTTTAGGATGATGCCCAAGATCGGCCGCCGTGGGTACTACCCACGCGTGGCGCGCGACGCCGACGAGGCCGCGGAGCTCGAGGAGCACCAGCGCGCCGCCGTGGAGCACCTCGGGAGTCTGGGAGCTGCCTTCCTCTCGAGCCTCGAGGCACTGCGCGAGGAGGAGGAGGAGTACGAGCGCCTCGAGGCACACTACCGCGCGCACTACGGGCGACGAGCGGCGGCGGCGGCGGCGGCGGCGGCGGTGGCTACTAGCGCGCAGCAGTCGCCCAACAGCCGCAAGCGCGCTCGGCCGGTCGAGCCGCCCAAGACGCAGCACTGGGACTCGCGTGCGAGCTACGGCGCGCACGCACTCCAAGAGCCGAGCATCCACCCGAGTCACCACCGCCAGAGCCACCTCGCGTCACTGGCAACAGCGACGAAGGCGCCGGTGACGATTGTGGTGACGAACACGGCGACGGCGAACACGAGGGTGTCGCTGCCGCCACTGCGCCTCTCGCTACAGCGCGCGTCCGTGATCATGGCGAAGGGGAGGGAGCAGTGACAGAGTTCGTCTCGTGTTGATAAGTTATACAAGCTGTACCGAGCCGCATCTTGTGTGCAGCGAGTCTCGTCACGGACACCGCGTGTGTGATCAGAGTCGGCGCGAGCTCAGGAGAACGCGCTGGAGGAGAGCAGGGGGGGTTGTCTGTTTGAGCTTGCTGATGCGCAGACCTCGGCGCGCGCTGCCGCTTGGATCTCTGGAATCAAGTCTAGAGGGTGGCGCGGTGACGATGGTCCGAACAGAGTGCTTTGAGCTCTCGAGTGCTGCGAGGAGGTTCAGTTTGGGTGGATCGAAGCGGGGTCGAGCTGTACACTAGCTTGCTAGCGATCATGCAGACATCGATCATGTGGGGCTGAGCTGGAGAACAGACCATCTCGCACCAAGATCGCGTTGGTCTCAAAACCTGGTCGGACACCTCCACACAATGTGGGTCATGAATTTTACGATGTGGGTCGACCCACACCGTAAAATACATGACCCACATCGTAAACTTCACTGAGCTCGTTACTGGTTGCATTACGCAAGATAAGCTGCATCGTGGTTGCCGCCTCTGTGCACGTCACTCGCTCGCCTGCTCCCGCCGCTCGAGTGACCTCCTCCTCGTCGCCCCCACCCTCGCCGCCGCCACCCAGAGCCCGCAACCTGCACGCGTAGCAGCCGTCGGTAGCTCCTGCGCGTCCTCCCGCGTCCTTCTTCTCGCCATCCAAAGCGATGGCGACGGACAAGCGCAAGCTGCTGCTGCGCGAGCTCGCGAGTCTGGCGCGCGACGCGCGCATGGAGGAAGGCGACTCGTGGTTCCTCGTGGCCGCGCGCTGGTGGCGCACGCACGCGACGGCGGACGCCGACGCGCTCAAGAGCGAAGCCGACGACGACGGTGATGACAGGAATGATGGCGACGACGGCGGCGACGCGCACGTGGCGAACGCGGCGCTCGTGGACGTCGCGTTTAGCTCCAAGAAGCGCAAGTCGGTGGTTCTCAAGCCCATGCTGGCGGAAGGCCGCGACTACGAGCTCGTGAGCGAGAGCGTGTGGAACCGCCTGTCGCACGAGTTCGGGTACGACTGGGAGATCGCGCGCGAGGTGGTAGTGCGCGGCCCGGCGCGCCAGCTGGTGGTCGAGGTGTACCCGGTGATGTTCCAGGTGCGGCGATCGATCTGCTCGCTTCTGCGAGTGGCGGTGACGCAGTGGAGACTCAGTGTGTGTGTGTGTGTGTGTGTGTGTGTGCGCCTGGCAGGTGTTCGAGTGGCACAGCGGGATGGAGACGCCGCAGGAGGTGCTGGACGAGCGCGAGCAGCCGCTGGTGGTCGTCGCGAGCGAGCCGTCGCCGCTGCAAGAGGTGGAGGAGCAGATCCGGAAGGCGATGAAGCAGAAGCTGGGGCAGATCCCGAACGCGGCGGATCTGGAGCGCGTCGTCCGAGTGAGCTACAGACCGCTGGAGACGGCACCGTGGGTGCCGCTGAGGAGCGTGAAGGCTCCGCCGGCGTCCGACTCGAGCACCGTGAGCTTCCAGTCTGCATCGAGAACCGCGTCCGCAAGTGTCTGCGTGAGTGACCTGGAGCTGGAGCAGCGCGACTACCGCGCAGGCAAGGAGCGCTTCCACCACTTGCTGGTCGAGACGCGCTTCGCGAGCTCGGCAGACCCGGCAGACTGGCGGAACGGGAAGTTCCTGAGCGACATTCAAGCGAACGAGTGGCGATACGAGCTCGAGCTCGGACAGCTGATTGACGCGCTGGACAGCGAGAGCAAGTGGTGCGTTGTGTGCTGCCGCCGGTGCCGAACCTGCTTGGATGGATCGTCGCCAGTTGACTCACGTTGCTTTATCAACTGCGTTATGTGAACAGGTACGAGTCGCGAGTCATCGAGCTGGACGAGAGGAGAGTGAAAGTGCACTACCGCGGCTGGACGGCAAAGTGGGACACGTGGCTGCTTCGCGCCAGCGAGAAGATCGCCCCGCTGCACACGAAAGTTCCCAACTGGCGCGCGTTCAAGGTGAACGACGAGGTTCAGATCGGGTTCCCGCTTCCGATGAAAGTGTTCCCAGAGTGGAAGCACGGTGTCGTTACGCAAGTCAGGCGTGCGGCGGAGACGGACTCGTTGGAGATCAAGATCAGCTACGATGAAGACAAGGAAGAGTGGCGAGACGCACAAGACGAGTTGCTGTGCGCTCCGGGGACACACAAACCGGCGAACAGTGTCGTGAAGACGGTCGCGATGTATTCTCAACCATTGGCGTCGTCGTCATCGTCGTCGTCATACAGCTCGTATGGACGGTATGGAGCCGATCGCGTCGAGTATGGTCGTGGGAAACCCGAGTTCGTGGGTGTCGTTGGGCTCCAGAACCTCGGCAACACGTGCTTCATGAACAGCATGCTGCAGTGCTTGATCAACACTCCTCCATTAAAGGAGTACTTCTTGCGGGTCGACAGCGCCACGAACACGGGAGCGTTTCTGAAGGACATCAACCGCGAGAACCCGCTGGGGATGAAAGGGATGATCGCGATCGAGTTTGCCGAGCTGATCCAGAAGATGTGGGGCGG
The DNA here is from genome assembly GCA_023333865.1 of Globisporangium perplexum. Taxonomy (NCBI): domain Eukaryota; phylum Oomycota; class Peronosporomycetes; order Pythiales; family Pythiaceae; genus Globisporangium; species Globisporangium perplexum. Next base: position 24,329 of record JAASFS010000176.1, on the reverse strand, counting down.
CGAGTACTCGGTTGTCTCGCCGACGAAGCTCAAGTCAGTGATTGGGCGGTACGCGCCGCAATTCGCCGGGTACCAGCAACAGGATAGCCAAGAAGTGATGAACTTCCTGCTCGACGGACTACACGAAGATCTTAACCGAGTGAAGACGAAGCCGTACACGCCAGCTGTGGAATCGAACGGCCGTGACGACGCAGTGGTCGCGCGCGAGGAATGGGAGCGGTACCTCCTTCGCAACGAGAGCGTGATCGTCGAGAACTTCATGGGTCAGCTGCGCAGCCACCTGACGTGCTCGAACCCTGACTGCGGCAACGAGTCCGTGACGTTCGACCCTTTCATGAGTCTGTCGGTGCCGATTCCGAACGACGCAGTCGTGTCGCTTCAAGTGCAGTTGTTCTGGGCTGACGGCGGGATCCCGATGAAGTACGCGATTCGTGTGCGGAAGGACGGGAGCACACTCCGTGACGTGAAGCAGAAGCTGAGCGAGCTGTCGTCAGTGCCGGCATCCCGTCTCTTCTTCGTCGAGGTGTGGAAGCACCGGATTCTGAAGGCGCTGAACGACGCCATGCTGGTCGAGGACTTTCGGGAGGAGACGTTGCATGCATACGAGCTGGAGCTCCCAGTGACCGAGTACGAGTTCAGTTCCAAGAGCATCCAGCCGCCAGCTGCAGCGAGAATGTCGCTGAAGATGTCCCCCGAGGAGCCAACGACGAAAGCCATGCGCTTGGTGGCGCTGCTGCACCAGGCGCCAAGCTCGTCTCCGATCGATGGTCGCTACAACAGCGACGACCAAGACGACGGAGGCGCGTTCGGCTCGAAGCAACGACGGGTTGAGGTGGAGCTGTGCAACACTCCTCTGCTCATTTCGATCGAACAGAACTGCACGAAAGCAGACGTCCACCGCAAGGTGTGGCAGATCGTCCAGCGCTTGGTGTCTTCGAAGGACGAGCCGGACTCGTTCGGGTGCGGCGAGGAGCAGACGCTGCCGTACCGCCTGCACGTGAGTCTGCCGAACGGCACGACTTCGCTCATCCGAGACTTTGGTCGATCGGAGGAGCCAGCTGATCTGCCGGACACGGCGGAACGGACGCACTGCTTCACGGTCGAGTGGAGCAGACTCGGGTACGCTCGTGACTGCCATTCATTCCTCGTTGATTCTCCGTTGACAAACATGTGTGTCCATGCATACGCGAGCAGATACCACCAGGGGTACAACGAGAGCTCTGCAAAGCGCATCGCACTGCACGAATCGATGAAGATGCTGCGCATTTCGGACAGCAACAAGAACGACGTGAGCCTGCTGAGCTGCCTGACGAAGTTCACGGAGCGCGAACAGCTCGGCGAGAGTGACACGTGGTACTGTCCGAAGTGCAAGGAGCACGTGCGCGCGTTCAAGAAGTTCGACCTCTTCTCGTTGCCAAAGATCTTGATCTTCCAGCTGAAGCGCTTCCGGTACGCGCAGAGTTCGTTCTACATGCACCGCGACAAGATCTCGACGCTCGTAACGTTCCCGATCGCGGAGCTGGACCTGTCCGAGCACGTGCTGGGTCCGCAGCGCGGCTCTCCGCTCGTGTACGACCTGTACGCTGTGTCGGAGCACTCGGGCGGGCTTGGCGGAGGCCACTACACCGCGATTGGGAAGAACCCGGAGAACCAGCGCTGGTTCAGCTACAACGACAGCATGACGAGCGAGACGAGTGCCGAGCGGGCGATCACACCGCGCGCGTACGTGCTGTTCTACGTGCGCCGAGAGCACGAAGGTGGCGTGAAGCCCGCCCACGAAGACGTGCAGTCCGAGCACGGCGGCGTGAAGTCTGAGCAGACGTAGGAGAGAAGACGATGCGAGTACGAGCGTGAGAGCGACGCTGGTTCGCACACCTAGAAGCACCAGCAAGAGAGTGATCGGGTCACATCCTCCGAGCGACTTTGCGCACAACGATGTCGTTGCTCCGCGCCAGTGCTTCCGACTGACCGACTGACTGGGCTCTGTGTTCCAGGCGCGCCGACAACTACGAGGATGCAGACACGAAGTGGAACTGCACGTGCGGCTGCTGGTCGCGCGATCGCGGTGCGGTGGAAGTGGCGGCGACCGCCATCTCGACGTCTTCGGCTTGGAGCTTGCGCAAGCCGTTGAGGAGCGCGCGGGTCTTCGCCTCGAGAGGCTCCTCCGCCACCTGCACGCTCTCCGTCCCAGGTCGTCTTCGTCCTCGCTGCTGCAGGCGGCGATCCCAGTCAGCTTGCTGCTGCGTGAACGAGACAAACTGGATCTGCTCGCGGAGCTCGAGCACGTTCCCGTGCGGCAGAGCGTGGTGGAGGAACTGGTCCTGCAGTTCGGCGCAGGTCGGAGCCGATCGCGGCTGCACTGGAACCTGCGGTGTCAGCGTCGACGACTGCTGCTCCTCACCCGTCGACTTGGTGCGGGAGCCGAAGAAGAAGCTGCGCAGCGCTGACCGCTTGCTCTGGTCACGCGCGTTGCTCGCTGGCGGTCTCGGACTCCGGAGGTCGAGCAGCGTCGGGGACACCTCAGTCGTCGCGATGTGCTCGTCCTTCATGAGCACCTTGGGGAACTGGACTCGAGAGGCTGCTCGCATCCACGGCGAGCCTGCGGAACGAGACTCCCCGAGCGTGTCCGCGTCGCTCAGCAAATGCCTCGATGAGGACAGTAGGCGCAAGTACGACGCCTGCTTGTGGACAACACTCGAGGTGGTGGAGCTTCGACTCGACTCCTGCGTGAGCGCGTACTGCTCGAACCGGCGCTGAAAGTCCTCGGTGCGAGTTTGGTGCTCAGCCACAAGTGCGCGGACGATGTCCTGGCGCGGCGCGAGGAAGATCGAGAGCGTGTCCACCCGGAGACAGACAAGCGAGCACGTGTCGAGCGCGTCGATGTCCCACGGTGCCGTCCGCCGCGTGTTCGTGAGGCACCCTTCCTGTCCGAACACAGCCGGCGCGTGAACCACGCTCACGATCGGCTACGGCAGTCATGCAAGCAGCCCAGGCGAGCGAGGATCAGGACATGTCACGGCCAGCAGAGCAGAGCAGCAGACTCGCGGGCGACAGGCACGTACGAAAGTCTTCTCGGCACGCTCCTGGTCGAAACAGGGCTTGAACTTGGCGGCGCTCGCACCGCCGCTCGCCTGGCGATTCTTCGGCCGCGGCGTCGAGACCTTCACGGCGCCTGCAACGAGCAGCACGAGCACGTTGACGTCGTCTCCGTGGCGGATGAGCCGCTTGCCGGTCTTCGCGGTCAGACACTTGCTCGCGTATGCGATGTGCGTGATGATGTGGTCCGGCAGCCGCCGGAGCTGCGGCACCGAGTACACGGCCTTCTCAGTGCGGTGGAGCACCGCCTGCTTGTGCGGGTTGATCACTCGGCGGTAGACGTCGCCCGAGAGCACGGCGAGCTCGGCGACCGCCGTGGCGAAGGTGACGTTTGCGCTCGCAGTGCGCACGCCTCGGGCTTCGAACAGGCTGATCTCGCCGAAGCACATGCCCGGCGTCATGGTCGCGAAGTAGCCGTTGCCGTACGCGGCGAGCGAGACGCAGCCGCTGATGAGGATGTAGAAGAAATCGCCGACGTCGCCCTGCCGGAAGATGAAGTCGCCCGCGCGGTGCCGCTCGTACACGCAGCTCCGCGCGATCTCGTGCAGCGCCGCGTCCGGCATGCCCGCGCTCGCGAAGTACCGAACGCTGCCGAGCCACTTGCGGATGTGGCGCACGTCGGCTGCGGACCGCGACTCGGGCGAGACCCGGAGGCGTGCGTGGATCTTGAGCGCGGCCGACTCGAGCGAGCAAGCGCGCTCGGGACTGCACTTGCGCACGACGAAGGACGCGGGTTCGTCGTGTGCTCCACTCGCATTCGCGGCGTCAATGTCGCTGGCGCTGAACGTGGCGGCGGTCGTGGCGACCGGTTCCTCCCACACGTCCGCGCGCTCGCGCCATACCCGGCGGTTCGTGCGCTTCTGCTGCATCCGGTCGAGCATCGTGATGTACGCGATCGCGGTCCCGAGGCGGCGCAGCACGACTGGCAGCGGCGGAAGCGCAGCGGCAACGTCCACGAGCTCGTAGTCGTCGTGGTGGGCGGTGAGCGTCCTCGGCGCGTCGAAGCTCCCTACGACCGGGAAGCGAATGACCTTGATCTTGGTGAAGACGTCGCCGATGCGGCGGTAGCGCCTGACGACTCGCACGTTGATGACGCTATGATCCTGGATGTCATAGGACACGAGCTCCTCGTCGCCCTCGAGCAGGTCGCCGTGGAAGTAGAGCCGCTGGTCCTCGAACGGCACGCCGAACTCGCGCTGCAACATCGCCTGGAGTGAGATGAGTGAGAGCGAGCGGTGTGCTCGCAGGCGCTGGAGCTCCGAGAAGCCCGGGACGTGGAAGAAGATCTCGAAGTGCACGTCGCGCTCACTGCGCGGCATCGAGAGCGTGCGGCGGAGTCGCGGCGCGGTCGCAGGCACCGGCGTCGCTTTCTTCCTGTGTCGTGGTGATGAGGACACCGTCGAAGACGAGGTGGTGCTGGCGATGTCACTTGTGGTCATCGGACTCGCAGGAGCAGCTACCGACGCGTTGAACGCCACGACAGACGACAGTCGCTTGCTGAGCAGGGGCGAGTTGAGGCACGACGCCATGAGCGCGAGCAAGCTGTCAGCAGCCGTCACAAGTAAATATGTCAGACATGCTGATGGTGCATAAGAACTTCATTGTCTTTTGTATTGTACAGTGCACAGAGTATACAAGATTTATGAAGTACAGAAGAGAGCGAACCAGTGTTCGGTGCAACCTGTGCCAGCCAAGTCACAGGATGCCACTCAACCCCACGCTTGGCATGCGCATGCCAAGCAGCTGGTTGCTACCAGCACCAACTTGTCAAGCACAGCAACGCTACGGCGATCAGCAACAGCATCGTCACCATTCGGGCTATGTATCGAGCTGCGTGAGGAGCGCGACGCCACGGCGGATCCAGTGCTTCTGGCGGTGCGCCGGCGCCATGGGCACGCGGATGGACATGACAAAATTGGTCGAGTGGCCCGTGGTCGAGAGCGTACCCTGGCGCAGTGACGTCTTGTAGACCGGACAGAGGTACACGTGCGCCGTGCCGCCCGGGTCCGAGTCCTTGATCGGCTCGATGTCCTCGCGCTTCTTGGGCAGCAGGTGGATCACCGGCATCGGCACGTGGAGCTCGCGGTGGCGCGACTCGGCGACGACCATGTGCTCGTGGTCCCACCGCGCGCCTTCCATGAAGAGCCCGTGCACGAACGCGCCGTCTGGGGCCCGCTCGCTCACGTGGCTCGTGGTGAGCACGGCCATGTCGTAGCCGATCTGGTCGATCGGGAGCTGGTACTTGCGCGCAAAGTTCTGCTGCGTGCCCGTGATGAATGCCTGCGTGAAAAAGAAGCCCGAGATCCAGAAGACGGGCGGCGACGCGCCGCGGTCGAGCCAGTCCTGCAGGAACGCGAGGCGTGCGAGGAAGTCCGTGACCCAGCTCCCGAGCGGCTTGAGCGACGGGTACGCCACGGCCGCCCACATGGCCGGCACCTGGCCGTTCACCATGCTGTTGCCCATGGCCTCGAGCTCAGCCGAGAGCACGACGAGCCCCTTGAGCGCGCGCTGGACCTCCGCGAGCGACCGCGAGATGACCGCGATGAGCCGGTTGAACCGGATGAGCTCCTGCGTGAGCACCGTGTTCATGCTCTCGGCATAGAGCACTGGGAAGGCGAGTTCGGCCTTCTCATTGTCGAAGACCGGCGGGATGCGGCCGGCGATGTCGTGTGCCGCCTCCTCGAGCACCTGGTCCCATGACTTGCCGCCGCCGCCGCTGCTGCGCGGCTGCAGCGAGAGTGCCGACTCGAGCAGCAGATTCGTCTCGGCGATCGCGCACGAGATGTTGGCGTTGTCGTGCAGCCCGAAGATCTCCGGCCCTTCGTTCAGCGGCAGCGAGTCGATGTACTCGAGGTAGGTCGCGAGCGGCCCGTTTGGCGGTGCGAAGTAGACGCCGGACGCCGAGAAGCGGTACGCGTCACCCAGGATCTCTGGTGCGTAGAAGTCCGAGAGGATGTTGACGATGCACCGGCGGTCCTTGTCGTCCGTAACGCGGCCGCCGTAGTTGCACTCGCCGGCGAGGTACGCGAGCGCCGCGTACGGGATCGGGTCGTTCGCGCTGAGCTCGTCAAGCGCGATCTTGAGCTGGTCCTTGGAGATGTTGAGGTCCGAGGACGAGAAGACGTACTTGATGTTCCACCCGAGCGGCCCGAACTTGGTGCGCTCGCGCACGACTGCGTGGAAGAAACAGAGCCCGAAGAGCAGCTTCTTGAAGCCGTCGGGGCGACGGCAGCTCTCGACCCAGCTCTCGTCCAGCGTCGTGTACGTGCCCTTGAGGTTCGCGCGCATGCCCTTGGGCGGCTCGTTCGTCATCTTGACGCCGTTCTGCAGGATGAAGGACGGGAACGCGCGCGTGGGCTCGCTCGTGAGCCAGAGGCGGAAGCTCGCGTGCACGCGGTCGGGCGTGATCTCCTCGCAGATCTTCTCGAGCGTCGGCAGCCAGCTGACCGAGAGGTGGCAGTTCTGCAGACACACCCACGTGCCGTTGTCGATGGCCTCAGCGATCGCGTTCTCCGCGAGCGGTCCCTGGCCCTGCCCGAGCGAGATCGCGACGAACTTCTTGCTGAAGCCGAGCTCCGCCGCGAGCTTGAGCAGCTCCGACATCGGGTCGGCGCCGGGCGTGAGCACGAAGATGAGCGGCGTGGAGCAGTTCGAGTCCTCGAAGCCCGCCTTGAGGTCGAACGGCTGCGGCTCGATGAAGCGCTGGCCCATCTCGGCCGCCACGAACGTCATCACCGCCGGGATTACCTTGTCCGGTCGCAGGCACCGCAGGATCACGATGCGCTGGAAGGCGTCGAGCGCGGCCACGGACGAGACGTTCGACATCGTCTCCGCCGGGTCGGACGCGTTGTAGCACGCCTCCCAGAGTGGGAGCTCGGACGCGAAGTACTCGCTGAACATGCTGAGCGCCGGGAGGTCGTCGAGCCCGATGACGTTCCCCCACGTCTTGTCGTTGAGCCACGCGTCGGCGCCGGCGGGCTTGGGTTTCGCCAGCTCCATTTGCGTGTTGCCCGTGAAGAAGTAGCGCAGTTCCGCCGTGTTGATCGCGCCGCTGCCGACGAGCACCTTGACGGTGAGTAGGAAGGCGAAGAGTAGCTTGTCCTTCTCGAAGAGTGATCGACAGACGTTCCGGTAGAGCACGAACGTGAACGTGTCGTTCAGGTTGCTCAGGCGCGTCGCGAGCTGCGGCGTTTTGTCCGCTCTCGCGATCGCGAACACGAACAGGTTGATGAACCACTCGAGCGCGTACTGGTACATCGGGTCGATCACCGAGAGGTCCGCGATGCAGAAGAAGAGCTGCGAGGCGCGGAACGCCACGGGTTGGTACCCCTGGCGCTTCTCGGCGATCATCTGCTGCGTCACGGCCGCCTCGCGCACCTTCTCCTCGATTTTGTTGGCCGTCACTTTGGACGCACCGAGCGTGTCGATGAGCCGCTCGTCGTCGAGGATGTTGCCCTCGGCGCTCTGAAGCAGGTACAAGATCTTGTCCTCGATCTCCTTGAGCGTCTTCTTGTTCGCCGCGTCCTCGAGCACGAGCTTCTCGCGCTGCTGCTCGAGTACGGGCTCCTCCTTCGCGACGACGATGCCGAGCATCTGGTCCTGCAGCCCTTCTTCCGTCGCCATGAAGTTGAGCAAGTTCACCTTGACACACGTCTCCGGTGGGTAGTGCGGGTTCGTGAGCTTCGTCGTCATGTAGAGCCGAAAGTTGACGTCGTACTCGATCGTATTATCTCCCAGGCGGATCGTCGCGACGCCGCCGGTCTTGATCACCTGCTTGAGCAGCACGGGCTCGAGCATCGGGTCGATCTCCTCCGGTACGCTCTCGATCAGCATCGCCGCGCCGATCATGATCGAGTTCTCGAGCATGCGGACGAAGCCCGCCTGGGACTGCTTGACGACCTTGAGGTTGTTGCTCTCCTCCATGTTCTTCACCCACCGGTTCGCCTGGCCCTGCGGGTCGATCATGAGCGGCCACCGGTTGCTGCGCTGGAGCATGATCGCGTTGTCGATCGAGAACGAGTCGTTCGGGAGCTTGGCGATCGTCCACTCGCGGATCCGCACGGGGTCGCCGAGCGTGACCGTGAGCGAGAACCGGTCCGAGCACGTGATCGCCTTCTTGTGCAGCTCCTGGCTCCAGTGGTCCAGTGCCGTCTCGCGGTATACGCTCGTGAACGCGCCGAGATACGCGATGACGCCCGACGAGAGCATGATGTCCCCCACGACGTTGTCGTACACGACCTGGAGCTTGCCCGACATCTCGATCCACCGCGCCTTCTCGCCGCCGAGGCCGCCGATGAGCTGCGTCGCGCGCAGGAGCTTCTTGGAGCAGTCGTCGACCTGGAACTCCAGGTCGGCCTTCTTCTTGTACGCGGCCGCGAGGTCCGCCTCGAGTCTCGCGACCTTGTCGAGCACGACCTGGAGTGCGTCCTGCTTGCCCTTGAGCTCGAACTGGGCCTTCTCGAGCGCCGCCGTGGCCGTCTTGAGCGCCTCGCGCTTCGGCGCCACGACCTTCGCGACGCGGTTGTACACGACCATGGCGTGCACCCAGCTGCAGAGCCCCGAGGCCGCGACGGACGCCTTGCGGATCTTCTCGGCCGAGAAGTCCGGGTTCACCGAGTACGGGATCACCCTCTCCATGGCCTCGGGCGGGATGTTGTCCTTGTCGTATTCGAGCAGGTTCTGCAGGAATCGCGTGTCGCTCAGCAAGCTCTTCTGCGCGGGCACCCAGTAGTCGTCCACCTTCTTCGTCCCGCCGTTCGGGTCTTTGACCTTGAGTGGCGCGACGTTCATCATGATGCACACAGCCTCCATCACGAGCTTGACGCCGTCGGGCGGCTTCTTCATCGCCTTGATCTCCGTGATGTCGCCCTTTGTGAGCGTCTGCAGCGCCTTGACCGCGTTCTCGAGCGCTGGGATTGCCTCCGCGAGCTCCGCCTCGCAGCTCTCCTTGATCCCGTTTGCCTCGGCCGCCTGCGCGTTGCAGAGCTTCTCCTCGGCGGCCACGACGTCCTTCGTCACGTTCGCCTCCTTCTGCTCGCGCGTGATCGTCTCGAGCAGCGCGTCCGTCTCGATCGTCGCGACCTTGAGCAGCGGCTGCAGAGCCTCGAGCTCGCGCTGCATCTTCTCGACCTGCTCCGCCGTCTCCATGAGCTTCGTGAGTCCGTTGTCGTACCGCTTCTTCATCGTCATCACCTCCACGCGCTTGTTCGTCAGCAGCTTCTTGAACGTGTTGATGAGCTCGAGGTACGACGTCGGCGTGATGTAGTAATGCCGCCGCAGCGACTGGAGGAAGTCCTGCGTCATGCGGCTCATACTCTCCTGCATGTCCACGCACACGTCGACGATGCCGGTCTTGACCGGTGCCGGGAGCTCCACGTCGTGCAGGAAGTGATCCGCGACCGAGCGCAGTGCCTCGTCCGGCCACTCGGCGAACCAGTCGATCGTGCAGCAGTTGACGAGCGACGGGAACATGCGCAGCCGCCGCCGGAACGCGTCGCCGATCGGCGAGAGTGCGAGCACGACGTGCAGGTTCGTGCAGCAGCGGCTGACGAAGAAGTTGTAGATCTCGGCGCTGTTGCCCGTGTTGACGCCCGCCGCGGCCGCCGCCGGCTCGAGCGCCTCGCTGATCTGCATGAGCTCGTCATTCTGCCAGAGGTTGGCGACCTCGCCCGTGTTGAGGATGCCGTTGATGTCCTCCAAGTACGCCTCCTCAACGATCTGCGTGTCGGAGAAGAGGAAGACCGTCGGCTTGTTGCTCACGCCCGTGAGCTGGAGCACCTTCTTGAGGTCGCCGCGCCACTCGGCGCGCGAGTACGACTTGGAGATCTCGATCTGGAAGAGTTTGAACTCGGCCATAAAGACCGCGAGTGTCGTGAGGCTCTTGCGGCCGCTGCCACCGACGCCCACGAGCAGCGCGTTGCCGTACGGCTGGTGGATCACGCGCGAGATGCGCGCGACGTGCTCGATCGCGTTCTGGAAGAGCACGAGGCTCATCGGCGCCGAGCTCATGTTGTTGTAGTCCTCGAGGTAGACGTGCATGGAGCTTTGGAGCAACTCGCGGTCGCGCAGCTCGTCGTAGCTGCGCTTCGTCGACTTGCTGTCACCGAAGTTCCCGTAGATGAGGATCGCGTTCGGCCCGCGCACGTCCTCGACGTACTTCATCTCGAAGTGGAACGCCACGATCTTCGCGAGCCCGTCGGCGAACCACTGGCGGTCGCGGTCATCGATGAGCCGGTCCGAGAAGACACGGAGGCACTCGTGGCTCCAGAGTCGCACGAACGCCTTGCCGTCCTTCACGACGTCGGGCGTGACCTGTGCGATCCCCTGGAAGACCTTGGAGAGGTCCCGCAGGTTGAACGTGTAGTGCGACTTGGCCGGCGTCGGCAGCAGCGACGACGAGATCGAGTTGTACACGTCGATCGTGGCGCTCACGACCGCGCCGCTGAGCTGCTTGACGGCGCCGGGGAAGTGGAGCAGGAACCAATCCGTGATGCGGCCGAAGATGCCCTTGAGCGAATCGTTGTCGAACGGCACGAAGTTGACGAGATTGAAGTACCGCACGTACCGCTGCGTGATCTTGGTGCGGCCGCCGCCGGGCGGCCCCATCGCCGCGACGAACTGCACGTCCACGAGCTGCGTGAACGTGTTGTCCTTGCGGTTGTACCACCCCCCGTGGCCCATCCACTGCCGCAGGAGCTCGATCGGCGGCTGTGCGCCGTACGTCTCCTTCGCCGGCATGTTGAGGTCGTCGACGAAGATGATGCAGCTCACGCCGAGCGGCGGCCCGAGCACACCCTTGCGGCGCTTGTCGAGCTTTGACTCGATGATGTCCTGCGTCTGGTTCGCACTCGTCTGCGCCGAGAAGTTCAAGAAGATGGACGAGAACGCGTCGCTCATGCCGCCGATGATCTTCTTCTTGATTGAGACCGACTTGCCCGTGCCCGTGTCGCCCGTGCAGAGTACGTGGGCATGGTGCCGTAGCAGCGTGTCGAGGATCCACGCGTTGCGCTCCGTGTCGACCGTCGGCACGAGGATCGACGTGAACTGCGCGTCGCGCGGGATCGCGAAGACGCCGGCGCCGTCCATCCAGCTGCACCACACGCCCTTCTTCACGTCGAAGCGGTAGTCGTACACGAGCCGCTCGTCCGGCACCGCGAACAGCGCGGCTCGGCCCGTCACTGGGTACGACGGGTTCTTCGCGGTGAAGTCCTCGAAGTACGCGCGCGAGGACTCCGCGTCCGCGACCGCGCCGGTGAGGAAGTCGCGCAGGTACCGGTCGAAGAGCAGGCGCGACTTCGAGTCCACGCACGCGCCAATGGACCAAATCGTCGCCTTGATGAGCACGCACTCGAGCACGCGGTTCGTGTCGGACGCGACGCCGTCCGGGCAGGTCAGCGCGCACTCAAAGAGCCGCAGCAGCGACGCGCCGTGCTCGAGGAACGTCACCGGCGTCGGCACGACGCACGTCTTCTCGACGAAGTAGAGCATCGGCGGCACGAGCCAGAGGAACGTCTCCGCGATGAACTCGGTCTTGGACGTGAACTCGGGCGGCAGCCGCGTGCGCAGCCACGTCCGCATGAGCACCTCCCACCCGAGGTTCTTCGGCTCGAGGAAGACCATGCCGACGCGCGAGACTGTCGCCGGCGACGCCTCCTCGAGGTCCTCCGTCTCGAACACCATGCGCATGCGGTCCGTCATCTTGACGATCTCGCCGCTCATGAGGCAGAGCTTCTTGTTGTCGTCCAGCACGGTGTTCATGTTCTCGATCCAGACCGCGTCCACGGGGCCGTCGAACATGACCCACTGTAGGTCGGCGCTCGTGTCGCGCGCACACTCGCGGTACGTGCACGCGAGCACGCCGTCGGACCACTCGTGCGTGTTCTCGTCGAAGTTCCCGTAGAGCTGGCCGCTCGTGATCGACTTGGGGTTCATCGTGTGGATCACCACGCGGTTCTGGAACGCGCCGCCGCTCTCGGCGTTGCATGCGGTCATGGCCGTCGCGAGCGTGTGCACGATGCACGTCTTGCCCGAGCCGGTCTGCCCGACGATCATGAGCCCATGGCGCACCTGCACGGTCTCATAGAACTGGACTACCTTCATCTTGAACTCGGGCTTGCATTCGAGCGGGACGACGACGTCCGGCACGATGCTCACGCCGCGGTCGCAGACCGTGTCGATCATCGGTAACAGCGCGCCGTGGTCCGGGTTCGGCAGGTGCGCGCCGGGGAAGAGGTCGGACGTGATGCCACGGAAGAGCGGGAGGTCGTCCGTCGTGAACTTGGGCAGGTTCACATCCTGCACGGAGCGCAGTACGATCTTGTCCTCGGTCCAGAACGGGTCGTTGCCCAGGAGCTGCCGCAGGTGGCCCGCGGCTACGAGGATCGAGTTCACGGCGCGCATGCCGTAGTCGTAGTGCTTCTGCGACGAGAGCTGCTCGGACGAGAGCTGGAGCACCTGTGTGAGCTTGCGCGCGTTGCTACGCGCGTTCGAGAAGCCGAACGAGTACAAGCGGATCTCGGAGATGAGCGCGTAGTCCGGTACCATCATTGCGCACGGCCGGAAGAGCGCCTTGAGGTTATCCGGGAGCTCCGCGCGGCCGGCGTAGCCCGGGTTCATCGTGATGAAGACGTTCGCACTCGGGTTGAGCTTGATGAACGTGCCCTCGAAGAGGAACTTGTCCACGTTCGCCTTCTTCCCCTCGTTGATCGTCAGGATCTGCTGCGCGATGACCGACAGCACCTCGATGTTGATACGGTTGAACTCGTCGAAGCAGCACCAGGAGCCGCAGCCAGCGAGCCCCTTGAAGAACTTGGCCATTGCGAGGTAGTCGAGGCCGTCCGAGCAATTGAACACCACGCACTGGATCGCGATGGCCTTGGACAGGTCCTTCACGGTCTCGGTCTTGCCCGTGCCGGCGGGACCTTCCGGCGCGCCGCCATACAGCAGGTCGATCGCCCCCATCATCGTGCGGTAGCACCGGTCCGTGAGCGGCGTGATCACGAGCCGCATCGAGTTCCCGAGGTACTCGTAACCGTACTTGACGCGCGCGTTCACGATGCGCGCCTGCAGATCGAGCGTGCCAGCGACCTTGGCCCCATCGACCCAGTAGTACCGGAGCTGCGAGATCCACTCGAAGTCCTGGTCGTTCTCCACGCCCTTGGCGATCATGTGCGCGACCGTGTCGCGCGCGTGCACGTCGATGACGACGAGCGCGCCAATCGTCGTACGCTCGAGCTTGGTCAGGTTCCCGCGTACGAGGATCACGACCTTATCGAGCTGCGCGTTGAGCACCTCAACGTACTCCCGGAGTCCGGCGTTGCCGCTCTGCGTGATCGCGCGCGTGACGTCCTGGGTCCAGTAGACCTGCGAGGCCGCGAGCACGACCTGCGCCGGCCACTTGAGGATCCACGTCTCGCGCTCCTCAAGCGGGTACGTGCCAATCGCGCGCTGCGTGTGGTCGCGCACGCTGTCCCACTGGTTCTGCTCGACCTCAAGCAGCCACATCTCGACGTTGCCCTTGTTCTTGGCGCTCTCCGGGTTCACCGGGAGCCGGAGCGGCACGGTCTCCCCTTCCGCCGAGATCATCTCGGTGATCACCAGCGTATCCGTGAACGTGACCTTGTTGACACCTTCGAAGCACTTGCCGAGGTGGGGCTGCACGGCCTTGGGCTCCTTCGTCTGCGAGAGGATCTCGAGCAGCTCGTCGTTCGAGAGGAAGAAGAAGCGCGGGAAGTGCAGGCGCTTCATCTCGAGGTAGTCGTTGAGCCCCTTCTGGATCTCGTCGAGCTTCTCGTTTGCCTTTTGGAACTTCTGCAGCAGCTTGTCCATCGCGACGACCGCCATGAAGCTCGGGTCCGCGGCCGTGTCCTCCATCGTCTTGCGCCAGAGCGCGTCGACGCTCGCGAACCGCCGCGCTTCGGTCGGCATCTGCCGCATGATGTCCTCCGAGCTGAAGATCGCCTCGAGGTACAGCCACGTGCGCTGGCACGCCATCCACTCGTCCAGGAGCTGCTGCGAGTACTGGAGCTTCTTCTCCCACGCCTTGCAGTCCTTTTCGATACTCTTGATGTACGGCGAGCCACGCATCGTCTGCGTCTTGACAAGGTGGTCGTCGAGCAGCGCGATGATGTCATCCGTGCTCCGGATGAGGAACGTGCCGGTTTCGCGGTACAGCGCGCACTGGAACTCGATCTTCTCCCACTCGGAGACCATCGCGTTGAGCGACTTCTGCAGCGAGTACTCCTTCTCTGCGAACGTTCCGACCTCCTGCACCGCCTCGATGTGCTGCGTGATGCCCTTCTCGAGCAGGATGTGGAGCGTCAGCTCCTCCTCCGTCTCCTCGAAGCCGACCTTCTGTCGCAGTGTCTCCCAGTGCCGCTCCTGAAGCGCCGGGCTTGCGAGCGACTGGATCACCGGCAGGTACGCCTTGAACTCCTCCGTGCGCTCGCGCAGCGTCAGTGCGACCTCGGCGGACCCGGGTGCCTCCTCCATGAGCGTCTTGCTGAGTTTGTACGACGATTTCCACCACTCGACGACGAGCGCCTCGATCTCCGGGCCCTTGAGCTCGAGGAACGGGCCGTTGAGCCACGCCTGGCGGCTCTGGTTGAACTCGGAGCACATGGTCCAGAGCTTGTAGTACGGCGCGAAGTCCGCCTCGAGCTTGCCGAGGATCGAATACTCGGTCGGCGGGAAGTTGAACACAGCTTCGCGCGCATTGAAGTCCAGCGCCTTGGCCTTCGCGTCCTGCAGCGCGTCGAAGAGGTTCACGGCGAGCTCGACGTACTTCTCCGTTTGCTCGATCTCGCCGTACAACTTGAACGCCTGCACGTCGCTCTCGAAGCGCTCGAGGTCGACTTCGAACACCTCCTTCTCGAGCGCGAGCTTGTCCATCATGCGGATCTTGTCCTCCTCGAGCGCCGAGTCGCACGAGTCCGCGGCGTGCGCGACGCGCAGCGGCCACTCCTTCGTCGAGTACGCGAGCTTGAAGTCCTCCGCGCTGAGCTTGTGCGAGAACTCGCTCATGGCGTCGAGCCGCTCGTGGATCTCCTCGACCTCGGCCACGATGCCGGCGATCACGGCCTTGCTCTCGTTCACGAACTCCTTGAGCTTGGCGAGCTGCGCCTCGTTCGTCGGCTTCTCGTTGATGCGCCGCAGGATCGCCTCGTAGCGCAGCGTGATGTCCATGTTGCGCTCGCGTGCCTCGCGGACGATGCTGTTCACGAGCACGGCACGGATCTCCACGGCGCGTGCCTTGAGGAACTGCTTGAGCGCGAGCGTGTTGACGCACGCAAGCGGCAGCGGCACGGCGTCGAACGCGATCACGTCGACGCGGAACGAGAGCTGGTGGAAGCGCCGGATCTGCTCGCAGATCGCCGCGAGGTACGCCTTCGGGTCGGGCTCCTGCTTGAGCTGCACGAGATACGCGATCGGGTCGAAGCCCACGAACTCCGTGTGCTTCTCGAACTGCACTGCGACCTGCTGCGCCGCCTCCATCGCGACGCGCACGAGCTCGACAATCTGGACCTTCGAGCGCGCGATCTGCTCGACGCACTCGACGACGACCGCAGGGTCGCCGTGCAGGTTCAGCAACCGGCGGCGCTCGAGGTTGAGCAACGACATGATGTCACAGTCGATCGAGTCGATCTCATGAACCGACGAGAAGATGGCGTCAAGCGGCTCGAGCAGCACGTCGGTGATCTCGCTCGCGGACGGCTCGACGACGACGCGGCCGTTTGTGAACGCGAGCTGCACGTCGAAGAGCGAGTAGCGCGGCGTGCGCCACGCGTCGAGCTCGGTGGACGAGACCGTCGTGTTGCTCCGGACGAAGTCGACCCACTCGGTGATCGACCGCATGACGATCTGCCGCAAGTGCGCCGCCATGCGCGTCTCGACGCTCGTGATGATGCGCTGGAGCTTGCTGCCACCGAACACCGCGGCGTCCGAGAGGAAGAAGTCGAAGTGGTCCTGCAGGTTGTCGATGATGTTCTCCACGATAGCGCGGCGCCAGTCGATTAGGAGGATCTCGGCCGCCTTGTTCTGGTGGTTGGTCTGCAGCGCCTTGAAGTCCAGCAGCCGGAACGGGAACTGCGACGACAGCTCCTTCCCAGCGACAGCAGTAGCAGCAGCTCCGTGGTTCACTGACGAAGAAAATGTCTTCGCTGCTGCTGGTGTCATCGTCGAGGAGACCTTGGAGTCGACTTGGATAAGCAGCAGCCGCTGGAATGTCTTCTCCCACCCCGCGTACATACGCAGCAGCACCGAGAAGAGCTGGCTCGAGCTCGCGAAGTGCGCCGCACCGACACGCTTGCGGCTCCGCTCGAACGCGTGCGCCGGGATCAGGATCTTGCCGAACTCGGGCGGGGACGTCGCGGCGGACGGCAGCATCAGGTTCAGCTCCGCGAACTTGCGCTGCAGCGCGTGGTCGTGGCGCAGGCGGTCGAAGAGCACGGACCTCTTCATGCTGCGCATGTAACTCTGGATCGTCGCGTCTGTGAGCGAGCGCAGGATCGCGGCGGCAGGTTGGCCGTCGACCAGTGCCACTTGCTCCGGCAGTCCGCTCACCACGCGCTGGTGGATCCGCTCGAGCGTGTGGCGGCCCATCGCCTTGAGATCCGATGCCGGCTGCTTGGCGAGGAAGTGGTCGAAGCGCAGCAGCGCTTTGGCTTCCTCGCGGCGCCGTCCCGCCGCGTCTGCGCGGCGCTGAAAGAGCTCGAGCGACTCGCTCTCGAAGCGCACGTTGATGCGGCGCACCCACTTCTGCTTGTCCGACCCCTGGAACTGGATGAGGAACTTGCGCTTCTCGCCGTCGTAGCTCTGCACGGCGCACTTGCGCCAGCGCCACTCGCCCTTGAAGAAGTACGGCGACGAACCCGTCTCGCCGGACGCGAGCCACTCCTGCGGCGACCGCGTCTCGAACTCCTCGCTGTCAAAGAGATGCAGCGGGAACTGGGATTGGTCAATCTTGAGAAACTCGTCGGTCTCTGTGTGCGACGCGGCGACGGCACTGCTGCTGCTCGCACCGTGGCGATGGTGGGTGGTCGAACTGCTGGCTGGCGCAGCGCCGACGCTGCCGGAGCTCGCACCCGCAGCCTCGTCGTCGCTGTCCGCGTTGAAGATCTTCTTGCGCAGGCGGCCTGGAAACGGTCGCACGGGCTCGTCGTCGCGCAGCATCTTCTGGTGCGACCGCAGCTCCATCTCGCGCACGAGCACCGGCGCATCCTTCCAGCGGTGCGGCCGATTGTTGTGGTCCACGCGCGTGAGGTCTCCGGCGCTCGGCTTCGCGACGCTCGTCACCTGCTGAGTGGCTGCGCGCTTGACCCTCGCCTTGGAGCCGCCGGTCGCCGCCGCCTGCCGCGTGCGCTTGAGGAACGCCTCCTTCTCGCGCCGGTGTTGCTTGTGCAGCCGGAAGCGCTCCATCAGGTGCTGCTCCGCCGAGTACTGCGGGGTTCCTACTCCAGTGTCCTCACCAGCCCCGTGCAGTTCAGCGTCGAATCTCTGCTGGTCTTCTCGAGCTGCGCGGTCGTCACCGCCGTGAAGCGCATCAAGGTCTGCGACGTCTTCATGGTCTCCGATGTCTCCGATGTCTTTGATGTCGTCTCCGCTCTGCCTGTGTGCTGGGAAGCTGCTCTCGTCATCACCGTAGTCGTCGCTGTCTTCTGCTTCGTTCGGGCCAGAGCGCATCGCGGCAGCCACAGCGGCGTCGTCGATCAGCTCGTCGTCGGCCATGGCCGTCGCGCTGCTGATGCGGCGGCCAAGAAGTGTAGCCAAACCGACGACGACGCTTCGTGTGCTGCTCTCCCTGTTTTTCTTCACTATCCATTTTCCTGTTCCAAGATCTCAAAGTTGAAGAAAAACCAATCCCCCCTCATGAAGTTCCTCGTCGCCGTCACCGCCGTCACCGCCGCCGCGGTCCTCGCGACGACCGCCAGCGGCGCCAGCGACACCCCCGACTCACACGCGCCGGTGTTCGACGCCCTGCTGACCACGCTGGCGCCGTCCCCACCATCAACAGCGGCAGCAGGCGCGACGCCCTTCGACCTCTACGTGCTGGCGCAGAGTTGGCAGCCGACCTTCTGCCTGCACAAGGAGAACGAGTTCCCCGGCTGCCGCGCGCCGCGCGCGTACTGGCGCACGCACCTGACGCTGCACGGGCTCTGGCCGGAGCGCGAGGCGGGTGCGCCGCCGGGGTTCTGCGGCGGCGAGCCCTTCGACGCCGCCGCCGTGGAGCAGGCGGTCGGGCTCGACGTCCTGCGCGAACTCTGGCCCGATGTCAAGTACAGCGACGCATCGCCGCAGTACCCGCAGTTCTGGGAGCACGAGTGGACGCGCCACGGCACGTGCTCGGGGCTGCCGCTGCGCGCGTACTTCGCCAGCGCCGTGGGGCTCGTACGCAACGAGACGGCGGCGCAAACGCCCGCTCTCGTGCAGCAGAGCGTCGGCAAGCAGGTGGCGCTCGCGGAGCTGCGCGCAGCGTTCGCCGCGGAGGGAGACGGCGCGACAGCGGCGACGACGCCGACAGGCGCGTTCGCGGCGGTGCTCAAGTGTGCCGGACGCGGCGGCGACACGCTCGCGCAGGTGTTCACGTGCTGGCGCAAGGACGCGCACAACGCACCGGTCGCGCGCCGCGCATGTCCCGAGCACGTGCTGAAGGAGGACACGTGCTCGCGCCCGATGATCCGCGTGCTGGCGTTCCCGGACGGCGGTCGCTAGCAGTCGCGCGATGGCGTCGTCTCACTCCTGACGACGTACGTGTTCTGGACATGCTCCAGACTCCAAGAGACACACCACGAACACTGCGCCGCCCAACTGCATGCAGAGAGACGCGAGCGAGGGCGGGGCCGCGATGGCATCACACCATTGCGAGCTCCCCCGCGCAGCGTTCGTCATCGACCGATTCAGAAAATTCAGTGAGGCCAGCATCTGGCTAGTGACATAATGAAGGAGTTTGCCACATACTGAAAGCAAGACTTCTGCCAGCCAACCGCTTGGCAGCGTCAACCGATCTGCTCCGGGTCCACGACACCAGCAGCTTCCTGCGCGCACCGACGCACCGCCCGCCCGACCGCCCGACCGCCCGAACGCGCCATGGGCAACAAGCGCCGCATGGGCCACATCGGCTTCCAGTCGAGCGAGATCGCGTTCATCGAGGATGAGATGGCCGCGATCGCCGCCGAGTACGGACTGGAGATCGACGCGGACGTGGCGCAGCACGTGCACCAGCGGCAGGACGCCAAGAAGGCGCGCCGCAAAAAAGCACAGCCACCGGCGCCGCCCGCGGTCCGCAGCAGGTATGGGCCGAGCACAGCGGACAGCGGCAGCTCCGACGCCGCCGCGCAGCCCAAGCGCAAGCGCGTGGCGCTGCACGCGCTGCCATCCCGGTTCCGCCACAACACGCCGCTCGCGGACGTGAACGAGCACGGCGAGGTGCTCGACATGCTGCGCGACGTGCTCCCCGAGGGCGGCGTGCTGGCGCAGTGCGGCGTGCCGGGCTGCAACTGCCGCCACGGCGGGCGGGAGATGGTACTGGATGCGCGTGCGAAGAAGGAGCACCAGAGCATGGCGACGCTCGACGCGCTGCGCGCCGGCCAGTGCAAGCGCTGCCAGCACGGTGTGCTACAGCACGCGATCACGGTGCGCGAGGACGGGGACGGCGCCGCCAAGCCGAGCGGCGGGCAGCGGCTCTTCGGCGCGTTCTACCGACTCATCCGCCTCGCGCGCCTCGCCGGCACGATCTACGCGTCGCGCGTGTGGTCCGCGTCCGCGGCGGAGCTGCTCGACGCGCTGCTGCAGCACATGAAGGCGCAGTTCGCGAGCGGCGGCACGCAGAACGGGCAAAAGACCGTCGCGGAGCTGCAGCACGAGCAGCAGCTCATCGGCGAGCTCCAGGTGCTGATGAAGAAGGCCGAGCAGGTCACCGGCAAGAGCACGCGCGACGAGATGCCGATCCACCTCGCGTGCGTCTACGACCAGATGTACTTCCAGTGCTACTACGCGTCGATCGTGCTCTACGGACGCGCATGCGGCGCGGTGCCGCCGCCGGACGCGCACTTGCGCGACCTCGAGCACTTCTGTCCGGACGTGCAGCAGCAGCTCGAGGGCTTCGTGAACAACGAGTTGGTGGTGGGTGGCGAGGCAGCAGCTTCAGAGGCGTCGTCGTCGCCGCTCGTCGACGCACTGGCGCTGCCGCTGCGCGAGCACAAGAAGCCGACCGAGTCGCTCGCGCTGCTGGACATCTACCACGCGCGACTGCGCGAGGGCGTGCGGCTGTTCTACGAGCAGGGCGTGGGGATGCGCGGCGAGATGGACGCGCTACTCGTGAACCCGCACCTGATCGCGTCGGCGCAGGCCGCCGTCGCGAGCAAGAAGAAGCCCCAGAAGAAGCACTACCGGCGCGAGCGCGGCAAGGCGGCGAGCGGGGCGGCCGAGAGCAAGGCGGCTGCCGGCGCTGGCGGTGCCAACGGCCTCGTGGAGCTCCCGGCGTTCGCGCTGCTCGCGCAGTGGCGCAACAACTGTCGCGACTGGTGCTGCCACCTGTACGCGTACGCGACGCCGACGCCCGAGGCGCTGAGCGTGGTCGCCAAGTACGCGCCGCTCGTGGAGATGGGGGCCGGCACCGGCTACTGGAGCTCGCTGCTGCAGAAGCAGAAGGTAGACATCGTCGCGTACGACAAGTGCCCGCCGACGACGGACGGCGCGACGGACGGCGCTGCCGTCGGACGCGCGCACAAGCAGGAGCGCAACGCGTACCACGGGCAGGTGCCGCCGTTCTGCTCGATCGGCAAGGGCGGCCCGGAGGTGCTCAAGCAGACCGCGGACGGTATGGCGGCGCGCAACCTGTTCCTGTGCTACCCGCCGCCGCACGACGACATGGCACTCAACTGCGTGCGGTTCTTCCAGGGCGAGTTCGTGCTGCACGTGGGCGAGTGGCAGGGCGACACGGGCGACCGGCGCTTCGAAAAGGAGCTCCAGCTCCGGTTCGCGCTCGTGCGGGAGCTGGCGCTGCCGAACTGGGGCAACTCGGCGTACCACCTGAGCGTCTGGCGGCGCCGGAGCTCGAGCGGCAGCTTCAAGCAGGTGCCATGCGCGGTGCTGTCCTGCTTCAAGTGCGGCAAGTCGATCGAGGACGCCGCCGACGAAGGCGAGGAGCTCAAGCGCTGCGTGCTCTGCAAGACGAACGTATACTGCTCGGGCTTCTGCGAGGAGGAGCACCGCAAGGCACACAGCGCGGAGCACGCCA
Organism: Globisporangium perplexum; assembly: GCA_023333865.1. Lineage (NCBI taxonomy): Eukaryota > Oomycota > Peronosporomycetes > Pythiales > Pythiaceae > Globisporangium > Globisporangium perplexum. The sequence continues at coordinate 2,998 of JAASFS010000176.1, read as the reverse complement.
AGCGCCTCATCTTCCTCGAGAACGAGGCGGAGCTCGAGTTCGAGAACGAGCTGCACTACGCGCCGCTGGTCGCCGTCGCGGAGCTCGACACGGAAGAGGCCGACAAGGTCGTCCAGATCCAGAAGAGTTGGAAGGAGCTCACTGCAGGCGGGGCTGCTGTTGGTGGAGACGACAACGACAGCAGCATCGGCGACGAGGACGACGCCGCCCACGCGAGCGACGACGATGACTCGGACATGCAAGACAGCGACGTTGACGACGACGACGACGACAGCGAAGACGAGCAGATGAGCGATGACGAAGATGCGTCGGAGTCGGAGCAGGAGCGACAGCTCCAAGCGCCTCCAGCGAAGAAGGTGCGTCGGGCCGAGGCGAAGAAGTCGGCGCCGCAGGTGTCCAAGCCGAAGACGGGCTTCGCGTTCAACTTCAAGGCGTAATAGATAGCCACCCGCTCACTCCATAGACCTGCGTGCGTGCGCTGCTTCGAGATGACCTCTGCTGGTGCTGGTTCGTGTTGTGTGACCATACCGCACTGCGACGACAGCTTGCTCAACTTCACGGCACTCCCATCCTTCTGCACACGAACCGCGTACTTTACCGGGATCCCGCCGTCAGCCCGAACAACTGCGCTTGAAGCGACACGACTGCGTCGTTCGGAATGGATGGGTCGAACGTCACAGCTTCGTCTTCACGCGGTTCAGATCTTCGTGCAGTCCGTCGAGCAGGAAGTTCATCGCCTCCTGGCTGTCCTGCTGGTTGACACCACGGTGTTGCGTTGATCACCAAGGTGTTGCGATCGACGGGTTCGCCATCGATCGAAACGCAGCTCAGAATACGCGGCGACTCGCGCCGTGCTTCGCGCTTCGTGCTTCGTGGCGATGACGTTGGCGGCGGAGGAGCTCGTGGTGGTGGCGCTGCGGCGCAAAGTGCGCAGCCTCGAGTCGAACTTGTTCGAGTGGCGGAAGTGCGCGTGCACGTTCACGCGCGACGCGCAGCTCGTGCTCGAACTGAGCGACGAGGACGTGGACGATGTCGAGGTGGTGGTTGGAGACAACGAGCAGCAGGCTCAGGAGGGAGGAGGAGGGCGACTCCGTGGAAAGTGCCGCGTCGTCATCGACTTGTCCACACAGCTCCGACGCATCGAGCAGAAGCGCAAGAACAGGACCCGGTGCGAGATCGAGTATCACCAGCAGCCGCAACAGCAACAGGTGTCTGGCGCCGGAGTCCGGAGCAGCAGCACCAGTCGCCTCTTCGTCCGGACCGAGGAGCTCATGGCGTCGTCGGCGAAGCACTGCCAGCAGTTCATCGACCAGGTGCGCGCAGCCGAGCGCCAGGGGAAGCGAGCGCAGAGTATCCGCCTCGGATCACTGCTCGCCGCGAACGCTGCTGCTGTGGTAGCGCCTGGTGCCAGCGTTGCTGCGGCTCTCGGGTCTCTCTCTTCGGTCTCACAGACGAGCAGTGGCGTCGGTGGACGCGCCGGTGGCTCTCAGTTCTCTCCGCCGAAGGTTTGGGTCGACGATCGTCTGCGAGTTCACGCGCCACTGAGCTCCGAGTGCTCATCTGTCGGCCGAAGCGGTGCAGTGACGCTGTCCGCCAGGAGCGACAAGAACGAGGAGATCAGTCCACCGACAGTGTGTGCCGCCGACGAGCTGTTCGCACCGACTCAGAGCCACTTTGGCGACGCCAGAGCAACAGAGAACACCGACATCGTTGATGCGTCGTCCCTCGGAGAGCAGCATGCCGCAGAAGCGATGGCATCCTCCGCTTCGAGTCATCGTCGCGCGCTGGCTCGGGACCCACGAGCAGCCGTCAGCACCAAGCACCGTGAACAGCGTTGTTCGGCAGCTGCGAGAGAGTACGAGGTGCGTCGCCGTTGCTGCACATGGCGTTGGTGGAGCTGCAGCGCACGAGACTGATAGATGGTCGCAGTCGGACACCTTGGACTCGAGCAGCGGTGCAGCGTCGCCCCGAGCTCCGCCTGTCGAGCTCGCGACATCCAACTTCGTCAGCGCCGCCAACCAAGGCAGCACCAGCGGTACCAGCAAGCTCGCACTCAGTCAGCTCAGCAACAACAGCAACAACAGCAACAACAGTGTCGCGACGAGCAAGATCCTGCTCTCCACCAAGCCGCTCCCGCAAGAGCTCTTCGCGCAGCGGCTCGCGTCGATCCGGACGGCAGGGATCGAGTCTCGAGGGTACTCCAGCAGCACGCGAGTCGCGAGAGACGACGATATCGACGACGACGACGACGGCTTCGAGACTCGACGCAAGGCGCGCATGGACCGGATGCTGATGTCGCCGACTGGTTCGCACACGCCTCGGCGAGCGATCGGAGCCACGGCGACAGCGCGAAGGCGGCCGAGTGTGAGCGTCTTCGGCCGTGGCAGGAGCCACGCAGGAGCGCCACGGAGACGGAACAGCGCGTCATTCACTGCTGCGGGTCTCGCCGCGAACCTGAGCCGGTTGCGAGTCGACCAGGAGGACAACGACAGCAGCAGCAGCAGCAACCGCGCCGAACTGCACATCCTGATGCGCGTCGAAGCGGCGTTGCGGCAGCTCGAGAAGGAGAACGCGCTCGCGAAGGAGCGCGAGCACGCGCTCTCGCAGGAGGTACAGTCGCTGCGGGACGCGCTGCGCATCAAGAGCGCCGAGAAGAAGCACGTCGAGTCGCAATTCCACCAGCTGCTGCGCGAGACCGACGAGTGGAAGCAGGTCGCGCAGCGAGCCGAGCGCTCGACCGCGCAGCTCGAAGACGAGCTCTTGATCGCGCGCGAGGAGGCGCAGCTGCTGCACAGCGAGAAGGTGCGGCTCAAGCACCAGAACAAGGAGCTACTGACGCACGTGCACCGCCTCGACTCGCTCGTCTACGGACGCTTCTGACGCAGGCAAGCAGTGTGAGCAGATCCGGAGTCCCATCACCGACGAGCGTGCGATGCACCGCGTAAGATACAACGAGAGCGAGCGAGCGAGAGCGAGAGAGAGAGAGAGAGAGAGAGAG